>JACXGM010025083.1:0-15456 GCA_016801145.1 Umbra pygmaea | reverse complement strand
GACATTGTGCAGTACTGTAAAACCTGTCATGTGTGTCAGCTTGCAGGCAAAGTGAACCAGCCGGTGCCTTGTGTGCCACTTCACCCGATACCCGTGATTGGTGAGCCATTTGAGCGGGTGATTGTCGATTGTGTGGGACCATTACCAAAAACCCGTTCAGGTAATCAATATCTCCTCACCATAATGTGTAGTTCTACACTGTACCCAGAGGCTGTCCCTCTCTGTACCATAACAACCAAAAATATTGTGAAAACACTAGTTAAGTTTTTCTCTACATTCGGACTCCCTAAAGTGATCCAAACGGATCAAGGCACAAACTTCATGTCCAAACTGTTTGCTGCTACTTTAAAGAATTTGTCTATTACTCACCACTAATACTCACCACTAATAGTGTCTAGCGGGTACCATCCAGAAAGTCAAGGAGCTCTGGAATGCTGGCATCAGACTTTAAAAACAATGCTGAGAAAGTATTGTATGGATACCGTTACTGATTGGGATGAGGGAGTACCCTATGTGTTATTTGCAGTTAGAGAGACTGTACAAGAGTCATTGGGTTTTAGCCCAGCTGACCTTGTGTTTGGACACACCCCACGGGGTCCGTTAACGGTACTGAAAGAGCACGTACTGTCTGATATGCCCAGTAGCACCCCTAAAAATGTGTTAGATTTTGTTAGTCAGATGAGGGAGAGGCTGCATGCTGCACGCATGCTTGCTCAAGAGTCCTCTCAGAAAAGCATGAAAATGCGGTATGATAGAAAGGCCATGGACCGTTCATTTCTACCAGGGGATCAGGTGCTTGTTCTGCTGCCAATCCCTGGTTCGTCACTATCAGCTAAGTTCTCTGGTCCATATATTGTGAAGAGCAAACTGAGTGACACTAACTATGTTATCAAAACGCCTGATAGGAGGTGCTCTTCTCGTTTGTGTCATATTAACATGCTGACAGCTTATCATGTGCGTGATTCTCCCAGTAGCTCCTCCAGTGGCCTAGACCAGTTTGCAGTCTCCAGTGTGGCTTGGTGGTTCCGGTGCCAGTTGTAGACCTGGAAGAGAACGATGATGGTTTGGAATTACGTCACACATTACAGCAGTGTGAACGTCTCAGTAATTCAGAAATGTTGACAAAGCTACATACAATAATGGAACATTTGGATGGTAGTCAAACCGCTGAACTTATTTCATTAATACACACCTTTCCTTCTATATTTCAAGACATACCCAAGCGCACCTCTGTCCTGGCACATGACGTGGACGTTGGAGACACCCCTCCCATCCGACAACATCCATATCGAGTAAACGCTAGGAAAAGAGAGGTGATGAAAGGTAAGGTTCGCTACTTGAAAGACAATAAAATGGCTAAACCTAGTCACAGTGCGTGGAGCTCTCCCTGCATCCTTGTTCCTAAACCAGACGGTACCTCTCGTTTATGTACAGATTATCGTAGGGTGAATGCTGTAACTGTGCTAGATTCATACCCATTACCCCATTTAGAAGATTGCATTGACAGAATCGGTTCGGCTACGTTTGTTAGCAAACTCGACTTGCTAAAAGGTTATTGGCAAGTGCCTCTAACCCCAAGAGCTTCTGACATTTCTGCATTCGTAACACCCGACAATTCCATGCAGTATACTGTTATGCCGTTTGGAATGTGTAACGCACCTGCTACGTTCCAGCGTTTAGTAAACATTGTGTTCGAGGGTATTCCAAATTGTACTGCTTACCTTGATGATGTCGTGATACATTCGCACACCTGGTCCGACCATCTTTCCTCGCTACGATTGGTGTTTCAGCGGTTAGCCAGTGCCTCACTTACTCTTAACGTAGCCAAATGTGAATTTGGGAAGGCTACGGTTACCTACTTAGGTAAGCAGGTAGGACAGGGTCAAGTACTCCCTATTGCTAGCAAGGTAGAAGCCATCGCTAACTTTCCTGCTCCTACAACTCGCAGGCAATTACGACGTTTTCTAGGAATGGTGGGGTACTATCGTACCTTTTGTAAAAACTTTTCGACTGTGGTCGCTCCTTTGACGTCACTGCTAAGCCCTAAGGTGCCGTTTCAATGGTCCCCAGAGTGACTCTGCTTTTGTGTCTGCAAAAGCACTGCTTTGTAGCGCCCCGGTCCTAGCTGCCCCTGATTTCAACAAACCTTTTAAATTAGAGGTGGATGCCAGCATAATGGGGCGGGTGCAGTCCTCTTACAGGAGGATGAGAAGGGCGTGGATTCTTGTCAGTCCCGTTATTCCACCATAGAACAGTAAACATTGGCTTTGTTATTGGCATTGCAATATTTTGAGGTTTATGTTGGGTCAAGCTCAGTACCGGTTATGGTTTTTACAGACCATAACCCCCTTATGTTCCTGAAGCAGATGTACAATCAGAACCGCCGCCTTATGCGGTGGGCTCTGATTGTAAAGGGGTACAATTTGGTTATTCACCATGTAAAGGGGGCGGCAAATGTGGTGGCTGACGCCCTGTCACGGGTATAGTTGAATAGCCACTTGTGTTTGACTGGGGTTCATTTGTTTGGTGTTGCTATGGCAACAATTCCTGAGAGGAATTGTTTTTTTTGGTGGGGGCGTGTTACGTCCCCCAGTCTCCTAGTTCTATTATGTGCCCTGGTCTGAGTTAGAGTGTTCTGTGCTGTGTTTCTGTGTGTGTTTGTTTGTGCTCAGTTCGTGTGTTCCCACAGGTGGCCCTGGTTCAGCTAATCATCACTTATCACTGACTCCTCCCCTCCGTTATCCCATACACCTGGTTTCATCAATCAACACCAATCCCATCATGCCTTTCCCCTCTATAAGAAGTGCCATTTTGTGTTTGTCTGTCTCTCACTTTGGTTTGGTATGCTGTTGCTCTGTTGGTTGGTTGTTTTGGTCTGTATTTGGTAGTGTTGTGAGTGAGAGAACTTTGGTGTTGTATGAGTGATAGGCCTGTGTGGTGTGTTAGTGGTGTAGTATTCTGTATTTGTTAGTCTGGTCTATTGTATATTTGTATTAATCATTGTTTCTCTTTTATGTTCCCAGAGGGGGAGAGGAGGCACTTTTGGGGAGTGTCAGGCAAGACGGCCTGGCCATACACCACCCGTAGGGAAACTCCTCTGTCTAAACACACCAGGTTTAGATCTGAGCGCCCACCCACTGTACCTTTGGTTAGGGCACCTTGATCGTGTACCAGTTAGTTTAGTTTCTGTGTGTTAGGTGTAGTGCAGGTTAGTGGTGGGATTTTGTATTGTTTCTTTCTTTTGGGTTAGCTCAGCCTCTCCTCCCAAACATTATTATTTATAACCTTGTATTTTACCTTGGCAATAAAGCCCTTTGTGAAAAGGTACTTGGTTTCTGTGTCCTTGCTTGCACCTACGACCCCATACCTCCTTTGCTGGCCGCAGTGTGGCCTTGGACAGTGTTGGTGACATCCCACTCCCCTCCCGGGGAGCAGTACGAACGTAACAGCGCAATTGGACAACCTTGGCGCACCCCCCTTGTTACTGAAAATATTTTGGAGGTATTGGGGTAGAGAACTACACAACTATTAATATCTTTATAAAACATTGTTACATAAGAAATTAAGTTTTTTCCAAAACCAAGTCTTGAGAGCCTGAAATAAAAACTGATGTTCAATTGTATCAAATGCCTTATAAAAGTCAAGGAATACAATTAAAGCATCATATCCCATATTGTCAGAGTAATCAATCAGATCTAAAATTAACCTAATGTTATCACATATATGCCGATTTGCCATGAAACCAGTTTGAGTTTCATTTATAATTTCCTCCAGACCAAGTTTTAAACGTTTGGCAAAGACCTTAGAGATAATTTTGTAGTCCACGTTCAAAAGTTTAATTGGTCTCCAATTTTCAACAAATAAAGAATTCTTATCTGGTTTTGGAATTAATGTTATTAAACCTTGTTTCATTGCCGTAGACATCTCTTGTCTGTTCATACATTCTTTAAACATTTCCAATAATGGAGTTTTAATAATGTCCCAAAAACAAATATAAAATTCAACTGAGACCATCAGCACCAGGAGATTTTCCTTTTTTCATTGAATGAATAGCTTCAGCGACTTCACAGCTCAAAATACCCCCTTCACATTTTAATTTAAAGTTATCTGAAATTGTAGGTGAATAGTTCGTTAAATGTTGGAAAAACTTGTTACAATTTTCAACATTAAATTTGGAATTGTACTGATCACAGTAAAAGGAGCTTACATGTCCAGCTATTTCCATGGGATTAGTGCTGAGAACATCATTTATCATAAGAGCGGATATGTTATTCTTTTTCTGATTTCTTTTCTCTAAAGCAAAGAAATAACTAGAATTACTTTTTCCTTCTTCCAACCATTTTGCTCTTGACCTTATAAATGCACCTTTAGCCATGTCCACATAAATCTTGTCAATTTCAGCTTTAAGTTTCTTAAGTGTATTCTCCTCTTCTACAGAAAGATGATCTTTTTTAAGAATATCATTTAGACTTTTCAAAGTATTAAGTTCCTTTGCTGATTTATCTTTTTTTAATTTTTTACTACGTTTTATTGCTAATTCCCTAACTTTAAATTTAAAAAATTCCCATTTTTGCACATGACTCATTTGCCCTATACCAAAAATTTCTATTGCTCTTAATTTGACATGACTGATGAAGGTCTCATCTTTTAGCAAACTAGCATTCAACTTCCAGTAACCTCGAAAAATGTTATTTTGTTTAGAGCCAATCAAGCTAAGAGTGATCAACTTGAGATCAGTAAAAGGGGCATAAGAATGCGATACCGACGACACATATTGCAAAAGAATTGGTGAGATCAACCAAAGATCAATCCTAGACTGTATAGATTGATTACCATTGCTCCAAGTGAAGTCTAAACCTGCTGGGTTGAAAAAATGCCAGGCATCAGACAGCGACAACTGCTCAGAAATGAAAATGGAAGCCTTAAAATTAGACTGTTTTGATGACCTTGGAGGGAAGCGGTCAGTTAAGTCATCTGGTGCATCGTTTAGGTCACCTCCAATAATTAAATGTGCTTCTTTATATTTACTTTGGAAACTCTTTAGTTTTAAAACCAGTAGAGAAAACATGTTTCTGGCCTGTGAAATACCATTGGGCCCATAAACATTACATGCAATAAAATGGAAATTATCCAACTTAAATACAACAATAATCCATCTACCCTCTTCTGAAGATTTTGTTTCCAAAATATCACCTTTAAATTTATTTAACAATATAGCTACACCTGCAGAATGATGTGAAAAATGTGAAAAAAAACTTGATCACCCCATTGTGCTTTCCAGAATTTAACATCATCATCACTTGAATGAGTCTCCTGAAAGAAAATTACATCTGCCTTGCTATGTCTACTATATATGAATATTGCTTTCCTTTTTGTACTGTCACGTATTCCTCTAACATTAAGTGAAATTACTTTTAAAGAACTGAACTTAAAGTCTGACATTAATTCAAAATTAAATAAGAAATTTAAGTAACTAAGAAATTACCTGAGTAAGAACCTTGGAGTGTGAACCAAAATACTGAATAATGTCAAGCACCACAAATAAGCATCCTGAATAGAATCAGCAAAACAGTCAAAACTTGTAATTGTCTTGCTTGCTTGTTTCTACTTAGTTAGTTATATTGTAATTTTCTTTCCTTCAATGTAGGCATTTGATCCCCTGTAACCAGCTTTTTTCCCTTCCTTGCGTGCTTTATTTACCAGAGGCCACAAATTCTCTCGAATGTGTCTATCCTGACGTGTCAGATCTTCTTTCATGCGAAGCTGTCTCTCTTTCAAGACGAATGCATCGCGGGAAGCTTTCCAAATCTTGTTTCTGTATGTGCGCATGGTGAACTGTACAATGACAGGCCGCGTTGTCTTGTCATTCCGGGGAAGCCCAACCTGATGCACTGTATCCACCAGAAAATCTAATTTCTCCTTATCTTCAGGAGTAATTTTGGCCAAAATTCCAAGAACCTCTTTTCTGACATCTGCATTACTTTGTTCAGGAAGATTATAGAGGCGTAGATTCCATCTCCTACTGTACCTTTCAGCCTCTTCACTTCTCTCCTGTACCTCAGCGAGACCACGTGTTCTTAACCACTTCCGAGTTATTATAGACTTCAATCTGCATACCTTTTAACTCCTCAGATATGATACAGATGTCCTCTGTGTTCTTGGAGATCTTCTGTTCGAGAGCTGTGAAACGGTTTGAAAGTGCCGTAATAGCATTTAAAATATCAGCGTTGGAAACAGCCACTGCCTTGGCATCGTCACTTTTTTCCCTGACACAGCACACTTTTTTCGGATTAGGGCTCTTGATAGGTGTCTCAGGTAAAGGAGTGCAAAGAACACCACAAGTTTCTGGTGCAACCTCCATCAGAAGTCCACTTTTATATTCTTTCTTAGAATCCCTCTTCGGCATCCCCAGTCGCAGAGAAGACAGCTTTATAGCCAAATTAGTGAGAACCAAAATAGCTAACTTAACTGCATACCAGGCTAGTCAATAAAAAACTACTAGCTAGCAGCCAAGAAGATGTTGAAAGAAAATACGTTTTTAAAGCTTAATCAGCAAACAGAGACTTGTTCTATACGTTTGAAAGGTAACTATGTTACATTCCTTTCCTAGTAAAGGTACATTTGGTAATCATTCAAGAGTAAAACCTGTGGAACATGACATTAGTTGCAGAGCTCACACATATGCTGCTTTCCACGACGCCATCTCGTTCGTCTGCCCGTAGTAATAGCAAATAGGCTCTATGCACGGCGGTGCATGGCGTATTTCCGGTTAAATCTCAGGATGCTGGATTACTTCCGCTGATCGTAGAGCGTTATACCGGAACTATAATACTACAAGAACGTTAGTCAAAGAAACAGACAAAACACCCACCGCTCATTTTGTTGACACTTATTTGCTATATTATATTGCATAAAAATAAACACAACTATAACTATATATTTATAAAATGAACTCTAAACATATGAAGGTATCGTTTCAAAGACGGGAGGACAGCACCTCTAGCCACCACTGCTGTGTGCCGCAGTGTACAGCATCTGCTAATTATAACACTTTTCTCAGTTTCCACACGTTTCCGAAAGACAAGGAAATACAGAAGAGGTGGGTAGTTAATATAAAACGAGACCATTTTACAGTTACAAACCAGACAAGAGTGTGTAGCCGACATTTCCAAAGTACAGACCTGATCGAGCCGCAAACACCAGGCGGACGCAGACGTCTGAAGAATGGAGCTGTCCCGGTGCTTTTTCAATGGAACAACTTTAGTCTTCCAGCCCCACGTACCGGAGTTTGGGAAAGGGTAGAGCGACCAAACACAGACACATTGCATACCGAAGCCCCCTCTATGGATGTGGAATGTTCTGACCACGACTACTGCTCCAATGTTGAGCCTGCTGCCCTGGATTTGTCCCTGGGCCACAATGAAGACCAAAGTGCAGAAATAGAGAGGCTGCAAAAACGAATTGAGGAGATAACCCTCAGCAGCAAGTTCTGTTTGGAGCGGTTTGCTGCTTCCGATGATGACATTAGGTTTTTCACAAGGTAAGCACACATTAATTTATTACTATAAGAAATACATGCATTATCTGTACATTTAGTAACACATTAAAATCCAGTTTTACTGAAATACTGTTTGTCCCACAGGTTTGCGTCTCATGCCCACTTGATGGCCTTTTGGAGGCAGATAGAGCCAGCAACAGGCAAGATCGTGCGCGTGACAAGAGCACGAACTGCAGCCAAGACAGATGAGGTCCCTCACGCTGTCAATGCAACGGTACATGTTTTCTGAAACATTTAATGTGATTAAGAGATCTTTTAGTTTTACAATCTAACTTTCTGTGCCAGTTATGGTGTTTGCGTAATAGTAATAAATAAAATATTTTCTTCTTTTCACAGTCTCTTCAACCCATTGATGAGTTTTTCCTGTTTATGACATATCTGTCATTGGGTCTGGTGCAGAAGGATCTGGCCCAGAGATTCAGAATCCACCAATCAACTGTAAGCCGCATTATCAACACATGGGCTAACTTTCTCTACACTGTACTTGGAGCTGTGGGCATTTGGATGGATGTGGAGACTGTCAAAGCTCACATGCCAGATGTTTTTCAGTTTTACTCTGATACACAAGTGATTTTGGATTGTACTGAACTGCGCTGCCAAACACCAAACTCTCTTCTCCTTCAGAGCGAGGTATTCTCTTTCTACAAATCTCACTGCACTTTCAAAGGGTTGATTGGGATGGCCCCTCATGGTGCTGTAACCTTTGTGTCATCTCTCTATGAAGGAGCCATCAGTGATAGAGAGATTCTAAAGCAGTCTGGTATTGTGTCTCTTCTAAAACCAACAATGGCTGTAATGGTGGATAAGGGTTTCCTTGTGGAAGAATGTGTGCCCTGCAAAGTCCACATACCTACCTTTCTGTCAAAGAGAGCACAACTGTCTGGGCCAGATGTCAGGAAAACACAGTCTATTGCAAGACTCAGAGTCCATGTTGAGCGACTCATTCGAAGGGTGAAGGAGCACAAGATATTCAGTATAGTAATCCCTCTTTCACTCACCGGAAGCATCAATCAACTTTACACAGTAGCCTGTCTCTTGGTTAACTACCAAAATGGGCCCTTAGTTAAAGCCTGGTTAAGCAATTTCTAATGCTGAAGAAGCAAAAATAGAAAGGCAAAAATGTAACAGAATATCTATAAATGTTTTATCCCTGTATAATCACCTGAAATAATCATTTGTTTTAACCATAGAATGACTCTTTATTTACTGTACATCATTTGAAATTAAATTGTCAACAAATATGGAATTCATTAATTTCCTCAGCACTGTGCCTCTTTAGTTACTTGTGCATAGAAAGATATTTTGGCAGATATGTAAATAAGAAAAACAAATCACACCTTTGTTTCAGGGAGCTTAACACAGAAGTGTCTCTGTAAATGCGCTGCACAAACATGTCATCATGGGCACAGACAACAAAGTCACACCATTCCATACCTGTCATAAGCAACTGCCCATGCACTTGCCAATAATACGCATGGCTTTCCTTTAATTTATATGTTCCATGATCAACTCTGAGGTACCTGCAGTCAATGAAGCTTAGTGTATTTGGGCATTTCATCTCAACCAAGCCGAATGATGGTCTCTCAAGCGGGTCATACACCAGCCCATCAGGTGATGCACCCAGCCAAGGTGCATCTGGATGAATCACCAATCCACATTTCCTTAAGTTCAGGTTTTTCAGAGTTGCATAGTCCTTTAAGGCACCTGCCTCCATATCCAGTCCCCTCTTCATGTGTGTTGTTTGTCGTGTCCCTCGGATGATCCTCTCAGCTAGGTTTTCTGCAGCATTTGGACCTCTAACATGGCTAACCTCCCTAAAATTTGAAGCAGTCACCCTCTCTTTCCTCAGTGAATGCCACTCAGGTGCTGCACTTTGACATCTGGTTGCTTCCTCAATGAGGTGTGACTGCAATAAAGTCACAGACAGTGAGCAGAGATGCAGCTGTTCCTGGTTGGTTGGCACATATTTACAGTCTGTTGGCTTTAACTGGTAGCCCTCTGGTGGCACTTTTGGGAATGGGGGTGCATCCTTATGGGTGATAACAGCATCAGGTGTAGGTGGTGGATGCTGATACGATAGTATACTGCAACCTTGTACTTTACCAAAAATGGAGTCCACAAGTGGCTAATCAGGTGAGAGATTCATTGTGCAGATAAGGGGAAGAGATCCTGGTTTGAAGTCAGCATAGGCAGCTTTAGGGTCGAGTGTTGATGGAACTGGCAGCTCACCACTGTAGGCCTTGTAAAGTGCAGATCCGGAATAACATTATCAGGGAATCAATAAACATTTTTGCTACACTATATATAGTATGGCATGCATGTTTACTATGACTGCAAACCTGATTCCACTTGCTGAAGCAGCACCTGGTTTAGGCTTCACTACCACCATGGCATCCACCGGTCCCGGCTTCACTCCCTATTTATTAGATGTCATCAAAACTATAGCAAAAGACTATAGCAAAACATACATTGTGCCAGATATTTAAGTGATACAAACCATTGTTCGTGGTTTATGCCACTTCTGTTATGTTTGGGTGCATGATAGGACAGGAGGGACAACAGACATTCCACATTCATAGTAATGGGCTGTCTGGTAAAGCAAAGCAACCAAATGGTTGCACATCCCACTCCCAGCCACACAGGAGCAAGAGCTGCTAACCAGCACAACTGGCTCTGAATCACGTAATGTCATCTAAAATACACAAACAAAAAGTGTGTAAAAAACACTAGTCATCAAGTATATCAGCTACTGTACTCATCAAACCAGAACCATGTGTTATGCTGTGAACAAGTAAAGACAACAACAGTTTCAAGGTAGAACATGAGCAGTTTGAAGGGTAGCTGAGTAAGTCAAATACAATCTGCATCTGCAGCCATCACATCAGGTAAAACTACATTTCATATCACTATTCTTCAGGGACCGTATTTATCAAGCTTCTCAGAAATACTCATAAGAACACTGCTAACCCCACAGTCACATGAGCGACAAAAGACAAGCAACACCACTCACTTGGTGGGCGTTTCTGTTTTGATACTAGCATGACGTTGGCTAGTATCTGCGAGAGGTCTTAAAAGTTACTTCAGAGATATTGTCAAGTCACAAAAACGATGTATTTTTATTTAAGAGTATGTATTTCTCGATAGAAGTAACAAAATGTATGAGATAAAATGCCAAATATATCAGATATATACAGAAATACGATGTCCTGAAGCGTTTCCGCCATCTTGAATTGTTTTCTTCGACTCGAGCAACCAACGTATACGTCACGCTGCCTTCACTCCAATTGGCAATCGCTTTGTCGCTTCGCTCAGCATTTGCATAAAATAGACTTCTTGTCTATTTTTGCCCCGCCTTGCTCGCGACAGCGCTCGCGAGCTGGGAAACGGCCACTTGCGTTGAAAATGAATGGTAGCTTGTCTCTTTGTCGCTGACTTTTGTCGCTCGTGTGACTGTGGGGTAAGACTTGACTTAAGAGTAAGAAAATTCTTGGCTCTAAGCTGCCCAGTTACCAATCACTGAAAAGGTGTACTTATTTAAGAATATTCTCAGATAAATTCACATTCAATGGTGACATTCCTGAGGAGTTGCCATTCAACACACATTTGACAAAATAATTTAGAGAATCCATTATGATATACACATTGTAAATTAAAGATCAAAAAAGGTTTCCGACACATTTCCCACTATCTCAAACCAGTGTGCTGTTAACTAACCTGCCTTGATAAATACGGCCCAGAAAGCCTGCACTCTGCTACCCTGTATCTGCAACTGTAGTAAAGTTAATTTCATATATTCAGACGTTTTCCCTCAATAACGTCCCTATGGTGTATGCAAAATGGTTTATATGAGTAAAATATTATTATAAACAAATATTACTATCAGCTACAACTCTTTCCTCTTGTAGTAATGTTTTATAAAAAATGCATTTATTCATTGTCAATAATATTAACGTTTGCATTCACTGTTGGAAAGCTAATAACAAAAAGTCTGAATGTGCACATATGAAACCAGCTTTGCCGCAGTGTATCTTACCACTGTTACCACTGTTCGCGGCAGCGCTACTCATCTTTCGTTGATAGAACTGCATTACATTTTTATTATTTAATTTTGTACAATAATCATCCATACTAGCTAAAATAACATCTGTGGTTATCCAAGATGCACAGTGGTAACGTTAGAAAAGTAAAAACTCAGAACATGTTCAACAGAACTTAACAGAACTTTGAACGTCACTTTTAAGATACCAGTCCTACTCTCAGTTGGTGTGGAGTCTCTGCTTTCCTCATAGAACGGTAGCAATGAGCTTTCACTGATATCTCATTTGTGGCCCTGATTTTACCTGACATTAAAACAAAATGACAAACATATTAAATGGCAAACATTTATACTAACGTGATTAGCCTGCTGCTGGACGGATTGTAAACAATAATAGCACAATGTTAGCCATACTAGTAGTTTAGCCTAGTTGAATTTACCTTCATAATTGCAGAGATAAGACGACACATACAATTTAAAACCTTTTTCAAGTTTGCTCTGTGGCGTTGTACTGCACATTCGTACAAGTCTTCGCACATCATTCACAGTAAATTTGGGCAACTCCAGCAAACAACGAGTAAAATTTGACGACTCTGACATAATCCCGTTTTCCTCCGCTAATTCTCCCAAACTGGAAATAGCGGAGCAGCCTTGAGTCAAATGCGGAAGTTAGCCGTGCATATAGCCTATTCCTCTTCACAACAAGACAAGCCACGAGTGGGGTTGGGCCAAGATGGCGCCAATGTAAGACATGGTTTTAGTGCTCTGGTGAATTCTTTTCCGTTCAAGACTTGAATTTGTTTGCCCAAGACCATAATACATGTAAAAAGTTTTCTACTGTTAAGAAGAACATTATGAGATTTGATAATAGAAAAAAAACTTCAAGTAGACATGCTTTGACAGAAATGTAATGTGGTTTTATAACTTGTGTGAAATAACTTGGTAATGATATATATTCAATCTCACTAGCCCACACAGTTAATATTGAATATTGACACCTTTAGATTATTCTTATGTTTCATTGTGCAGAGTAACAAGTATAGAGACAATTCATTGCAGTAAGTGTCTACCCAGAAGTCCAAAAAAGTACAGTATAGACAGGTAGTGTAGTATAAACAGTATATGACATGGTTAACTATAATCTACTGTTGGAGAGGGTGAGTCAGACAGTATTGTTGGAGTTTGGAGGGCCGTTGCAGAGTAGACTGCACTTTTTATTTTTATGTGAGGGAATATGTGCCACCGCCACAGGTGTTTTAATTGCCAACGTATCGGGCATGTGGCTGCTGTGTGCAGAGGGTAGGGTCGATGTGCTAGGTGTGGGGGTCCACGTGAGGAAATGACAAGTGTGGGGTAGGGGACAAGGTGAGGTGTTGCAATTGTGGTGGGGAGTACAGTGCTGCATTTGGGGGGTGTATGGTTCAGAAGCGCGCAACAGAGGCTCAGCGGGTTAAGGTGGTGGATAAGGTCACTTATGCTGAAGTGGTGCAGAGAGTGGGGGGCCTTGGGTTGAGTGTGCAGGTGGAAAGGGAGCAGGGTTTAGGGCCGTTGTTGGAGGAAGGTATGGGTGTTCACAAGGTGATGTCTGAGACGTGTAAACATGAGTGTGTGGTGGGTAAGGATTCATTGGTGGTGGGCAGGGTTGAGTTTTTGGCATTTCTGTGTAGTGTGGTGAATATCTGTAGTCAGGTTAAGGGAAGGAACACTAGGACAGATGTGGTGGGTGCTGCTAGGGAGTTTACTAGTGTAGGTGCTCAAGATAATGTAAACATTTGGAAAATTCAACAAGTCTTATGGATGTACCTGCAACAACTTTTCTTAGCTTCAGGTTGTGAAACGGTCTGGTCATTTGTTAGCTGTCTGCCCAGTACATGGCTGATCAATGCTGCCATTATCCATCTGGTTGTAACTTGGACATCACACCCACCGATGGTCCCCAGATAGGTAATCTAGAAATAGAGAATAAGATTGAATGAAAAAATATTAGTCTGGGGTCCCCTGCTGGAGCTGCTGCCTCCGCAACCCGACCTTGGATAAGTGGACAAAGATGGATGGATGGATGGATGGATAGAAACAGAGATTTGTAATGGGTAAAATAAAGCAACAAATTACTGTAATTATTATGAAATGAACTAAGCTATTGAGTTTTACCAAAACCTTTCCACTTCGATGGTCCTCCATTTTTTGTTCCAGGTAATCCAGACCTCTGTAGTTTGTAAGGGTAGCACAGTGTCATCAGATAAATTCACCTCTGCAGTACTCGATCGAGAGAGACCGGCCACTGTTCTTCCAAGCTTTGTCAGTCTGTCCTTGATTTCCTCAAGAGCATTCACTAAATATCTCTCAATACCTGAAAGAAAACAATAGACAAGTGTGTAATGTACCCTGTGTAAGGATATTTTTCAAATTACAATGTCTTAGGATGACCATATATTAACTTTCAAAAAAAAGGACAGTGGGAGCGGAAGGCAGACCCTAACCCGCAGTGGGTGGTAAATACAAATCCTCAAAAATGCACACAATGAATGACGACTGTAGAAAGCAAAGCCGAATCCCTGACATTTTGGTTGATATAGAAATCCTGGTCGGACACATATTTTAGGTCCAAAAAGAAGACACGTCCAGGAAAAAGAGGACGTATAGTCTCTCTACAATATCTGTGGCCCAGCATGATGCAGCGGTAAAAATGTGACTGCCAGGAACAGATGGAAAAATTATGAATGGTTCTGAAGAGTTGAAAACCATAACCATGGCAAAAAAAACAATACTGTTGTAGTCAGCAAAGCCTGAGACAAATGTTGGCCGAAGATTCCTATTTATGTAAATTCGTAAATTAAGACCTCATTGTTTTCCTGAAAACTAACGTGACAATTACACATTCTACAGCATCAAAGTGATCTTTAGTTTTTCACTATACAAAACATACCTGCAGACAGACTGGCTCACAGGTGACAGATGGCTCAGAGATGCACAGTGGCTCACAGGAAAAGGCCGGCTCACTTTTTTCCTTCAAAAAGAGATTAACTGGCAAGTTACTCCAAGAAACAAGATGCATATAGTCTATACTGAACATTGTTCAACCTGGTAAGAGTGATTTTCATCCTCCTGTCTGGTAAACAGATCATCTGTGCGGAGTGTAACTGCCTTATCTGGGAATGTCATGTGGTTCTCATATCATACCTTATCACTATCGTCACAGTGATTGCTGTCAACAAACAAAAACAGACATTCCATAAAAACATAATTATGTTCTTCATGATTAGGTTAATAAGTAGTTATATTCAGGTTGAAATTCTTCCAAAACATAAGTCCCTAAGATCTCCATCCAGTGCCGGGGTGGGTAATCGGGAGAACCGGGAGAGTTCCCGGTGGGCCGCTAGTTGTTGAGCCGGTAAGGTGGTTCGTGAAAAACTATTTTATAATCGCTATACTTGTTGCAATTCGGACTGGGCCACCTGCCTGCAGATGTGAGGTAGTGCGGCCCACTCTTTGAGCCACCTCTCATTCACGTCACACACAAACACAAGAGCTGCTGCTACGCACCCACAGTCCACATCAAACGAGCCTTCAAAATAGAATTGGTCACCAGACCAGGAATGTCACTTAATATTTAATAAACTAAGTGGGTAAACGATAATTATGTTAAAGGAGTGTTCCACAGTAAATCAGTTTCCTAGTATACCATTTACAAACGTTACCATAGATGATTTATGTCATATACACGTCTGTTCTTTTTCAATATATCAGAGAAAAGCCGATAGTATATTTCAGTTCCTTTCGCATCCACTGGGGGGCTTCTGTATCAGTCTAAACTTGAGTTACCACAACTCCCAGAATTCCAAGCGAATTTAGTGCCTGTCCC
>JACXGM010025082.1:0-15456 GCA_016801145.1 Umbra pygmaea | reverse complement strand
CTTATGACGACATAAGGGGAAAATTTCAGAACAGCACGTTTTAGCTTTCGTTTTCTCAAAGCCGGAGAAAAATACTCAGTGCTTGGTTTTTACCTATCGCAATTTCTAGCCACTGGGGGACCATAGTCAGGCTAGATTAACTAATATTACTGTTAAAAAACCTCATAAATTCAAATTTTCATGCCATGGGACCTTTAAGGATGCTCCAATAGTTCTCAATAGAGTTAAGTTCAGGGGAGGATGGGGGCCACACCATGAGTTTCTCTCCTTTTATGCCCATGGTGCATTGGCATGCATTAAGATGATTTTGCTACAGAAGGCACAGTTCTTATTTTTGTACTATGGAAGAAAGTGGTCAGTCAGAAACTCTATATACTTTGCCGAGGTCATTTCCACACCTTCAGGGACCCGAAAGGGGCCTACCAGCTCTCTCCCCATGATTCCGGCCCAAAACATGACTCACCTTCTGGCTGATGTCGCAGCCATATTGGGACATGGTGGCCATCCTCCAACCATCCACTACTCCATCCATCTGGACCATCCAGGGTTGCACACTCACGACACACAACTGCAAACTGCACTAGCAGCTTCAAATACCTGTTTGCTGCTTTGTAATGGCATTTTAGCAGCTGCTCTCTTAATCCAATGAATTTGTCTGGCAGTAACCTTCTTCGTTATGCCTTTATCTGCATAAATCGGTCTGTGCTCTTAATCAGCCACAAATCACTTCACAGTACGATAATCAAGCTTAAGTGAAATATCAAATGTTTTCTAGTGATGGGCGATTCATGAATGATTCATTATTTTTGAACAAATCTTTACAAAGACCGGTACGTACGATTCATATTGGATTGTTCATTTAGTTCTTTTTCACACAGGCGCATTACTTCTATGATCCAGTATACTGTTCGGTACTAGTACATGAGTCGTTCATATTGTTCTTTTTGGCGCAGGCACATTACTCTATCCAGTACGATTTCTTTCTTGGATTTGCACATGCTTGCTCTTCACTGTAGACTGAGAGATGGAAGACTTACAGAATTGTACCACTTAACTAGTCCAACCAAATGTTAATAATTTGACAATTGCACCTTTATCATATCTTACATATGGATCTGTTAATCCTATTATAGGATTTTGTACAAATTAAATTTTTTAAGCTTTATTTTAATTGTTATTCTTACAAATTCATATGACGCTGGATATTTAAAATAATGTGTTTACTACACACATCTGTATTATTGCTTGGCCACTGAACATTGTTGTTATAACGAATTGATTAAATACGGTAGGCTGTTATATTTTGCCTATGCGCACTGCCTTTGAACAAATGTTTGAATATTATAAACTCCAGGGTGTGAGATGTAAGTGAACACACTGACAGCCAGTGTTGCCACAGTTACTTTGAAAAAGAAATATGATTACTCATTTAAAAGTAACTTAGTTACTTTAGAGATTACTTGATTTTAAAAGTAACTAAGTTAGATTACAAGTTACTTTATTAGTTACATTCAGCAGTTGCCGACAACACCCCTGCTGCCTCAACATATAAATGACAACCAGTTTTGGCAACACTCACTTTATTGAAAGTGCATTTTTAACAGTAATGTCAACAATGTATCTCCTGACATTTTAAGTTGAACTTAAAAACTATTTCCTGAAAAAATGTTTTTATTAAAAGTAAAATAAAGACAGTCTTTCTTGACCTGACATATTTAACTGTTAACACTGTAATGCCAAAACTTACTATTTATAACCTACGTTGTTTATAAATGTAACTAATACATTTGTTTAACATGTTTTTTTAATAATATTGCTAGTTTTAAATCACTGCAATAATCATTGTTAATTCATTATAAAGCTAGTGAATTGTAACTAAATGCTATTGTATTGTGTGAAAAGAAACAATAAGAGTATATGATAGCAAAAATATATTTTACACGTTTTTAATTAATAAGGTAAACTTTTTATTAATAAGGTTAACAAATACGTTGTACACACAATTTGATTGCATATATTGTCAGTGTCTCATGTGAAAACATGATTAGATTTAAAAAACTATTACTACAATAGACTAATTTTAGCTACACATTAACATGGACATGCTACTTATCAATGCTATGAATTAACAATGATTATTATAATGAATAATGAGCGCTATTATTTTGAAAAGGAAAATCCGAGTTCGTGCTTCTTGCACACAGAGGCCGAACTTCACATCCAAAATTTTTGCACGTTACAAAATATAAACAACCTTATGTCATGTCAATCATGCTTGGACACTGCCTCCGAAACTTTCATCCGTAATAAAATAAATTGGATTGGATCCATAGCCAGCATTTTGAGAGTTTTTTGACAATTCATAGCCACCACACAAGGGACCGACAAATTCCAGAATGGACACACACACACACATGGCCGACGGAAATGCTGGGCAGATAGAGCAGCTGTATAACGGGTTATATTTTATAACCAAATAAAAAAAACTTAATCGATCAGACATTTTGATCTAATTGTAAAGGGGAGGTTTATTCCTTTTCTAATCCGATTGAGAGAACATGTATTGAATTGAAAACCGAAACTGAAAGTAGCCTAATGCCAATATGCAATGATGTGAGGAATATGCAGTTGGCTTGTCTCCTATTATTATAATAATATATCATAGTATTGAAACAAGCATACAATACAACACCATTGTATTGTGTGCTATAATAATATATGTATATCTTTAGGTATCTGCCCACTGGGGACTCCTTAACCTGTTCATCCCTAAGCGTTTTTTCTGGTTTTGAAAGAAAAATCATGCCCAAATCTAATGGAGTATATGTTTAAAACTACAAGGGCTATAAACATCCTCTTGGTATCAAAATGAAGGAAACACATGTGAGTTTTATCCTGAAGTGAAACAGAAAACTTACTTTGAACAGATACGCGTTTAAATATTTCCTGTTCTGATTGGTCGATTTTAACATCTGACATGTCTATGGAAAGGTCTTTCTCGCCAGAATAGAGTGAAAAACCCCTTAGGACGATGTGTTACTTCATTTTTTCAGTAGATGGGGAGAGAGACCTTATGTTGTGCTTTGAGCGTCGGCAGGCAGTCAAGTTCAAACCAGAGTGATTATGTATTATGCACAATGTATAGAAGCCTAAACTAATCCAGAATGTCTGTAAGGTATTGAAATAACTTTCCAAGTGGAATTAGTTGACCAGAAACCACGTTTTACAATAAAAAATCATACAATATAGGGAAAAGTTGTATTGATTTCAAAATATGAAATAGTTTTTGCTGATATACTGCTGGACTGTTTCGTGCCTGTTAGGACAACAACAAAACGCTTGGCATCTTTGTGAAGGGTTGAATAGTGGCTTTTGACTGCTCTATTGGTTTCGTAGCTATGTTGAGAAATGTTTGTTTACTGATCACATATATGTCGCATCAGCAGTGCCGAAAATGCGGTAGTCAATTTTGTTGTTGCGAGTTTATGCAATCCATGCATCTATATTATTTGCTTTTGGCAAAAACAGCTTGGATATGTTTACAGATGAGATCCTTGCTGTTTTAGCAGTATATAACATGACGGGTTTTGCGTATGTTTACAATATGTAATTAACCAATGTATGTGACGTGCGCGAAAAGGTCCCGGTACCGGGTACCCTCGGGATGAACAGGTTAAAGGAATACTTCACTGCTGGACAGATTAATATATATTTGAAATGGGTCTTTTATGTATTAGAAATGTTATAAAGTTTATAAGTTGGTGCCTTCTGGTTCAAGAAAAGCCAGAAAATGTAGCTTGGGTGAAATTGGATGAAATACAACAAATCCCAGAATGCACTTGCTTCAGTGCTCTACAAAGCCACTCCCAAGCCACGCCTACCGGTTAGAGAGGTAGGAGTAATTTAAATCCAACACCCTTGCCCGGCCTTACACTCCTGTACAGTAGGTGGCAGTATATGCACCTTTCAAGTCGTTTGCGATCTGCCATTAAAAACTCACAGAAGAAAACGTAAGTTTCCATTCAAGGAAGAGAAGTATTTTGCAAACAGTTTCTGCTGCGGGCTTACCCACCAACCAACCAAAGTTTTGAAGAGGACACCGATATGAAACCATCGGGTACAGTAGTAAACGCATTTGCCTATTTCTGATCACATAGTTGCACAGAGTGATATCGTTGTTTGCATTAAAACAGCAAAGTAATGTTAGATATATAATTACTTGTAAGTTGTATACAAGTTGGCTAAATTAGCTGTTAGCTACAGTATTGAACTTCTGAGTTAGGCCTACCAGTACCACGCAACTGCCTGTTACTGTATATTTGATGGATATAAGAAGAATGTACTACCTTTGTCATGGTGTACCCATGTACAACGAGATTAAAGCAAAATCTTTTTCAGTGTGTTAACATTTACGTAAAGAAATTTAATGGCAAGGAATAAATAGTACAAAACAAGGATAATACTGTTGATGCACAGTTCTGAGACGTTATATTACATGTATATAAAATAGAAAGGTAAAAATGGATTGTATATAGTTTGAAGTAATGAGCGATCAAATGCAGGATGGTGAGCAGTGAGGTGCCCCATTTTTTGTTCTTTCGTATTGGCAGTAATCGTTTTGTGTACTGCATAATGGAAAAATATCTAGCAAAGTTGACTCTTAGTTCAGATTTTATGTTTAATTATATTAAACATAACATTGTAAGACTAATAATATAATATTAACACACTGTACATAGCTGTCTATATGGTTTACACAGAATATCTATATTTAAAAACATTAGTTTTTCTTACTGTTATATATTGCATGTCTATATTATACTTACTGCTAATATTATATACTACTATACAATATACTGCTACTACATAGCACATATGTAAATGTTGTTAATACATGGATCTTGATATTACAAAGCCATATTTATTCTGCTCTTATAATATAACTGCTGACACAGTAATCTATTTCATTTCCTATCATTTACAGGACAACCACATGTTTTCAGCTAGAGATCCAAGCAGCAAGAAAACCTTCTCACCACCCAGTTTATAGACCCATCAAAGGAGGCTGCTATGACTTTCCAATCGCACTTCAATCATGGCACCTAGCTCATATTGTCCTCCCTGAGTCCTCTTAGTCTTCACCTAAGTTTATATATTTTTCATGCTTTGTTTTTGTATCGTGCAGAACATTATTACATGCATCATTTTTTGCAGGAGTCTCCAAACCCTTCCATGGAGGGCCTAATGTATGCCGGTTTTTGCGTTTACCTTGTACAGGGCTGATGAAGTAGCTCACTAAATTGGTTAGGACCAGGGTTCAAAATGAACTTTTTCACTCACCAGCCAAACGGCTAGTGAATGTTTAAGTTTTACCAGCCACTCAACTGATTACTATTGTTTGGCTGGTCAGTGCAGCAAATCTACCAGCCACATCCATATTTTACAAGCATTTGGCTGATAAATGGTGCTAATTTTGAACCCTGTTTAGGACCTCCCCTCAGCTGGCAGTGTGAGTCCTAATTTAGCTCTAATTGAAGGGAAAGACCAAAACCAGCATACACTAGGCCCTCCAAAGTAGGGTTTGAAAACCTCTGTTTTAATGTGTGCACTTGACTATGGAGGCACAAAATTTTTCCTTTGAGAATAATAACATATACATTTCATCTTACACTGTACTCCTGTGTACACCAAAGTTATATATTATAGACTTGTTGAGTAGGCTGAATGGTTACTGTCACTGATTTAGCTGAAATCACAAATTCTATAGGCAAATACATACTCTAATGCAGTGCTTCCCAAACCTCACCTGGAGGACAACCAGACAGTTCTTGTGTTTGAACTACCTGCTGGGTTGCACATTTGATTAAACTTGTCCACTAATTAACATGTCCTCGACTTTGGTTCTGGTGATTCTTGATGGCTACAGCTAAGCTCTGGCACTTCTGGTGGTCCTCTAGGAGAAGTTTGGGAACCACTAATGTCTAACGCAAACCACAAGTAATGTGAGTTCAACATTTTAATTAAAAACAACAGCTTCAACAACAGCTTCAGCAGTAGCTGCAGTATTTCCATTGAAGAGCTGGATCTGTCTGTGTCTTTCAGGAGCTATTCCATAATGTGACAGCAGGCTGTTAGGTGATATTGTCTACAAAAAATCGGAAAGAACAACGTTAGAGAGAACTGTATTCAAAGATTCCATTCTGTTTCATTCTAATTCTATTGTGATCACTGTTGGGAATGTTACGTTAAAGTAATTAGTTATCGTTACTCACTACTTGTTCCAAAAGGTAACTGAGTTAGTAATAGAATTTCTCTATAATAAAAGTAAATCGGTAACAGGGTAAGTAACTATTTGCATTACTGTTAAAGTTTTGTAGATTCGTGTGTTGTCGTGAGATGCAAATACACACTAATGGAGCAATACTAAGGACTATAACAGGTCAATACAAATGTGTTCACAATAACCCTGTGTCACGTTTCCAAACTAATATATTTCCGTGAGACTGGGCTGTTGTTAACGCATTTGTACTTACCTACAAAACAATAACCACAACGTTCGCAATGCAAGCTATTTGCACCTAGAGTAGGCTAGCATATGTAAATATAGCCTACTGTAGGTGCAAATAGCTTGCATAGCTAACATTGTGCTTACTGTTTTTTAGACAGATACAAATGCTTTCACAACAGCCCAAAATACATTAGTTTGGAAATGTGAGACTGGGCTTTTGTGAACACATTTTTATTTACCGATAAAACAGTAAGCACAACGTTAGCAATGTAAGCTATTTGCACCTACAGTAGGCTAGCATAGACGTAAATATAGCAATGAGAGCTCAGCTGACTGACATGAAAAACAAACAAAATACTCACTTTATACTAAGGCATCCGTCCCTGCAGGCTTTGGCTGGTGTTTTCAAATTAACCTTCAGGATCCTCAAATACAATTCCAGGACACAGCTGTGATCAAATCTGGGGTGCTTTGTTACAGATTCTGGCAGTGTCATTTCCTCAGCAGATTCAGTGATTTCTTTAAGGAGAAAATGGCATTGCTAAAATTCACGACAGCAATAGGACTCTGTGTCCATATTCGCACAGCGAGAGCACTGACACCACCAGTCTACCCCAGCTCGTGTCTGCCCAGGCTCTTGCTCCTTAGCATCAGTCAGGTTTTGCTCCTCTACTGCAGTAGCTTCAAGGGCTCTTGTTCCTCAATCATCCGCAACTGTTCCTTGCTGCATTGCAGCTCTTTCTGGCAGCCGCAAGCATTGGATTCATGCACCCGATCTTCATAACCCCCTTCTAGGCTAGTTACGAGTAGGCTAGTTATGCATTTCATCTGTCAGGAATTGTTTGCCAAGACATCTCCCTCGCCTTGTTAATATTGGCACTATTGCCCTTTTTGGTGATGACACCTTACCTTCTTCAGAGTTTTTTTTTGGTGATGACACCTTTACGTTCTTCAGAAGGGTTTTTTCTGCTGCTGAGCAGAATACCGCTGTAGCTTTTGCTCCTTTTTGCGACATCACATTTTATTTTTGCCGATCATTTGTTCTAAGCTATGTATGTATTCTGTTTGTGTGCGAAATGCAAGCTGGTTTAAGCTTGGTTTGAGTTAGCGTTGACAATAAATTTCTATATTCTGTTAATGGAACGGCTTGAGACAGAATTTTAAGTTAGGGTTCATTCAACCAGGCTTTTTCAGTTGCCGTATTGTAGCACATGAAGCGCACACACGCGATTAATACTTTATGCGCAGATATCTTGTTTTGTGTAATCTGTAAACCCTCACAAAGCGTGCATAATTTTTGTAGGAAGGTGACACTTAGGGCCCTATCTTGCACCTGGCGCAACGCAGTGCAGAGCTCGAACGCAAGTATCTTTGCTAGTTTAAGACCGACGCAGTTGTCAATTTTCCATCCAGCGCCCACATCGTTTAAATAGCAAATGCACATGTGCCCATCTTAGTGCCCATGGGCATGCTGGTCTTACAGGGAGGTGTGTTCAGGATAATTATTGGCGTAGTGCCATCTTGAGGCATTGGAAAGTGATCCCACCATTGACCAAAATAAAAGCTGGTCTAAAGTCAATAGCGCAGCATGTCATTGTTATTTTAACAGCAAATTAGTCAAATGCACCTAGACTTATGCACAGCGCGCACATTATGTTGCCTGGGCACACTATGTTCACACGCACACAAACATGCAAAAGATTAAAGAAAAATATATTACAGTGCAAATCCGCCGTCATAATAGCGATGTGCCAAGGTATAAATGCATCTGGCTCTTAAAGGGAATGGGAGATGACACTGATTGGATTATTGCATGTTACGCACAAAACACACCTATGAATTAATCAAGACACTTAGTACAGCTATCTGGAACCATGCGCCCGGCTAAGTGACATTAGATTAAATTAATATTGTGTCTCTAAAATACATGTATTTTTTTATGTCACAACGAAGTCTGCTGTTCATGTAGCAAATCTTTCATCATAAGAATAATAACGGCAGGGGTGGGAGAATGCCATGCTACAATTAATAAAACTATGGATTTTGTATTTGTTCCCGGTTCTTGGATAATAAAACTCTTTAGTATTTGTATTTACTGCAGTACTGCAGTTACATTGTAGTCTAAGGATTGGACCAACTGGAATATTCTGTATGAGGTGTCTATGACTATTACTGTCTGCACGTAAAAGTGTGCTATACTCTGCGGCTTGAGGTAGATGGTTTCCAAAATATCAACGTTTTTATATAAGTTTATCCTTTTTAGATCTCTCTCTACTGTACATTTGAAATTCACATCTGATGAGTTAAGATAGAAACTCTGTGAGGAGATTATATGTGCTATTCCATATCAGTAGAATATAATCTATAGGCTGTATATTTTCCAAGAATGACATGATGGTGATATAGATTTTTTAAAACATCATAAATAGGAATCTCTTCCCAGTCCCCATGAACGGATTGGCATAGGTGGGGGCAAAAGCAGCACCTATTGCCGTAAACATGAAAATGCCTAAATGAATTAACTAAGCATGTGAATATAAATGCAAACACTAATTTCTACTAATAAATAAAATGTTTGATTATGTTTTTGTTTGCATATGTGGTTTATGCACCATACACATTTGTTCTGTATATTACCTTGCTCATTGCGACGTCCATTATAAGGTTTGCACAGAACATCAGTGTTTACCCCTAAATATTTTCTAAATCGTTCACTTGACACTGCAGTTGTGCGCTGCTAAAGCACAGGATTCATGTCAGTCACTTTTAAAAATAAAATATGATATAGAAATTAAATAAAACATTTTTTGTACTTGAATTGACACAATAGGGTTTATCAGAAAAATGTACTAATTTAATTTGCGCTGTTATTACAAATAATGTAATAGCCCACATAGAATATAGCTATTGTAATTAAACACATGGAAAAAATAAATAAATAAATTTGATAAGATTTCAAACATACTATTTTCACATTGTCATTATGGGGTATTATTTGTAGAATTTTTAGGGAAATATTGAATTTAATCCATTTCGGAATAAGGGTGTTACATAAAAAAATGTGGAAAAATTTAAGCACTGTGAATAGTTTTCGGATGCACTGTACACTAGCCATACAGCTACAGAGTTCCTAACAGCTACCGAGCTAGCCAACAAACACCAAGAATAGGAGAAAAATTCACACTGTCTACAACTTAACACTAAACATTAAAATAATACAAATAAACTATCAGAACAAAAAAAGAAAAACACATCAAAGATCAATTAACCGAAATACAATAATCCATTGATTCAAACATATTTTGATGAAAATAAATCACTCTTCATACAAATGCTACTTTTACCATACATAAACATGTGTTATATGTACAGAACGCATAGAACCTCACAAATTTTGCTAACATATCTAATATACAATAGCTATGATAAGAATAAAAAGCCACATTATCATGTGACATGAGTTCATTGTAAACAAACCCGTTCATTACTGGGACTAATACATCCATGTCTGACAAAAAAGTACTTAAAATCAGCTATCTTTCCCGGATTCATCATCCAGTTGGCAGCTAACTTGGCCATTTGTATGCATATGTGTGTTTTGTAAGAAAATAACCTTTTTTTGTAACCATATCATGTTTTTATAGTTATTTATATGAAAATGATTAATTTGGACACATAGGTACATCTGGGGACAATCGTGAAGGATACTTGGGGTACTCTTACAAAATAGCCAATAACTCCTTAACTGTTGACTATCATTCAAAAATTTTAGACATATGTTATCCTTCCTTGGGGGACGTGATAAGAAGTGTTTCCAGGACACAATCTCAATATATTAGCCTGGTTAACACCAGACCCTTCTCAGTTCTGACTGAGAGTGGGTCTGGGCAAGGTTAATTCACAGCCCATTTCCAAAGGGGCGTCACCAACGGACGCCGCTCAAATGCCTTTCGGCCCAATTGGCTCGACTCGGCAAGACCGCAAGAACATCTTTTTTTAGATAAGAAGGCTTCAAGTGTTGTTTTTTGCTCAGTTTTTTTAACAAAAATGAAACATTCAAATTGCTTAAAACAGACGTGATAGCTGATTCGAACGAGTGATATTGCAGATGTTTCATTGCAGCTGCCATCGTTGTAATTGTCTGCTTCAACCAATGACAGTATAAAGCTGCGCTATCGTCACTGTGTAAAGCCTGCCTCAACGGTTGTGTTTGGTGCCTGGATTTGGAAAAATTGGATATGGGCTTGAATGGGCTCTTGGCCAGACTGAGTTGCAGAGCATCAGCTGGCGTTGGGTCATGATTCAATTCATATGTTCAATTCATATGCTCACTGCTTTTGACAAAATAAATGCTCTGCTATAGTTAACTGGATATGTTTTATTTATTAGCCCATTAGTAAATCTGTGCCGCGAATATGTTTTAAAAAGTGGTGGGGATAATAGTGACCCTGGAAAAAGGGGTGGAGACATGTGCATTATGTGCGTTAATGTGATCGCCCCCTCTCAGAATTTCAGATGCCCCCTCACCAGCGTTCGGCTGGCGCCGGCTCTGATTTAATAGATTTTGGAACAGGGGACCATTTTTAAGAATGTTGACAAACTTGATCCCAACAATTATCTTTGCAATTGTGTCAACTGCAACCTGAACAAAACTATTCTGTGTCATCATGAACATCAGATTACCCAATTATCTTAACAAACGCAATGTTCTAAGTGTAGATATGTAAGTAATGTGTAAATATGCAAGCAATAACTCAACAGACAACAGGCTAGGTTAGAGATCAAGAATTTTTACTCTTGTGTTAACTGTACAGCCTGCTGCTGGTACACACACTTCTGGTGTGCTATTTCCCAAACCCACCACCAGGAACACCTGCAAACCTGTTGCTACGCAACCATGACAACACACTCTACACTAAGCAAAAGTTAAATTGGATTCCTACCAAGTCACCAAACATCAGATAATATCTATACCCTTCACACCCTTATTGACAAACATGTGAATCAAAACAAATAAAAAATGTTCTCATGCTTCGTATATTTCCAAAAAGCATTTGATTCAATCTGGCATGAATGAATTTTACTCAAACTAATTGAAGGTGGTGTGGGTGGTAAAAAATATGATGAAATATAAAATTTCAGAAAGTTGCACAGATTTCTTTCCTCAAGGGCGAGGACTATAACAAGGGAACAACTTGAGCTCAAGTATATTTAACATCTACATTAATGAGTTGACCAACATGCTTGACAAATCATTATTTCCAGGACTAATTCTTCATGACTCAGTAATAAAATGTCTCCTGTATGCAGCTGATCTGGTGCATTAGATAGGTGAGGGTGTGAGAGAGGAGGGTGAGAGAGAGGAGGGTGAGAGAGAGGAGGGTGAGAGAGAGGAGGGTGAGAGAGAGGAGGGTGAGAGAGAGGAGGGTGAGACAGGATGAGAGAGAGGAGAGGGTGAGAGAGAGAGGGTCAGAGAGAGAGGAGGGCGAGAGAGAGAAAGAGGGCATTAGAGAGGAGAGGGCGAGAGAGAGAAGGGCGAGAGAGAGGAGGGCGAGAGAGAGGAGGGCGAGAGAGAGGAGAGGATATGAGATGATGAGAGAGAGGGGAGGGTGAAAGAGGATGAGAGAGAGGTGTGAGAGAGAGAGTAGAGGTCGTGAGAGGATGAGAGAGACGAGAGGGAGAGATGGCGAGGGAGAGAGGAGAGGGTGTGAGGAGAGGGTGTGAGATGGGAGGGCGAGAGAGGGTAGAGGAGGGTGAGAGAGGGGAGGGCGAGAGAGGATGAGAGAGAGGAGAGGGTGAGAGAGAGGAGAAGGTGCGAGAGAGAGGAGAGGTTGCGAGAGAAAGAAGAGAGGGCGAGAGAGAGGAGAGCGTTAGAGAGAAGAGGGTGTGAGAGAGGAGGGTGAGAGAGAGGAGAGGGTGCAAAAGAGCATTTGGTAAAATTGTCAAAAAGATTGTGAGGTGCAGGAAGTAAGGGAGACAAATGTGAAGGTTCACAAAAAATGAATGGTATATATACCAAATCACTTCAGAAAGCATATTAGCTACAAGGAGCAAAACTGACACCTGACACAAACATAAAGTACAAAGAATGAATGACAGCAACCAAACTGACACAGGGAATTAAATACAGACACTAATTGTATGAATGATGACAGCTGTGTCCATTTGAAAGTGAACTCAAAGATCTGATTCTGTTACCGAATGAAATAATGAAATGTCCGGGGAACACAAAACCTGACATAGAACATGGAACAGGGCTATGGTGAGCCTTGCATCACCAAACCCGATCAGTCCGAGAGGGGGCACTGTTACAGAGATATAAATGTAGAACTAGTGAGCAGGTAACAATATTACAATTGAAATGGTTTAGGCCAATCAACATAGGCAGAGGCAGCCATAATAAACCTTTGCATGAGGTTTCTATAACATTTATATGTCTACAGCTAGACATAATTTTCCTTGAGCTACGTTTAACATAAGGGTTTTCGCTAAGTTTGAAAACAGCACTGATTGCTAGATTATTATCAAGTATAAACATTTACATTTTAGTCATTTAGCAGATGCTCTCATCCAGAGCATATTATAGTAAGTGCATACATTTAAGAGAAGGAATATGAAACAGGTGGTGAAACAACCACAGCTCAGTAGTAAGAACATACTAATATTTGAACAGTCAGACAATACGCTCAAGAGTACGCACATTTTGAGATTTCACCTCCTCATTTCTCTTTTTCTCATTTTATATTGAGCAAATCTATGTGAAACCCCACCCACCAATAACATATAGATGTAGTTGTGGATAATGGAAGTAAATGCAGTATACTATCAGATTGTTTCACCTCTTTCCATTAGGCTAAGTATGTTTACTTTTTAATCCTCATTGATACATATCCAAGTAGTTCAGTAAAGGCTATACTTTCTTTTGAATAGCTTACAAACATGTATTGACTGGAATTATAAGCGCAGCTGTGTGCACATTGGTAAGAATAAGCGTGAACTAAACTGGTACATTGGAACAGGTTCATGTGAGCTGTAGTTTCACTGCTACATAGAAATAACTCCCTGTGCACAGCAGAGAGTCATTGAGACAAGACTTTGTGCAATTCTGAATAGTCAACTCCATACAGCAGGGAGTTGCATGACTAGTCAGGGACAAGAGACTCAGCCACAGGTCATCTATACTCACTAACTAGCCATTTGCTAACTGCATATTTTGGGGAAATTAGGAATTATATGACAAATAGTAATGGTATTTTCTTATATTTTATTGGTTTGGTTGGCTGACTTATTTTTAGGATAGTGTAGTGTATTGTAGAACACAGAGTGATAGATTTTGTAAAGTTACTTGACATCTGATGTGGCACATTCTCAAAATAATGATGTTTAATATAAACAGGTATTAATTAGTCCAAAGGCGAAGGCACAGAATGATAAGCTAAGGCAGAAGAAGTAAAAAAACAGAGCAATGGTCAGGCCAGAATATCAAGACAAGAGTGGTGGCAAAGGTACAGGAGATAATCCAAGGCAGAATAATCCACAAAACAGAGCAATGGTCAAACCGGAACAACAATACATGAAATATAATGCTCAGTAAGAATAAACAATACTCACAATACCTCGCGAAGAGGCAATGGTGTGTGTGTGCTTTATACATGGACTGGGTGAGAGCAGGTGTGCTGAATTTGGGTGATTGAGTCCGGGTTATGGGAAACGTAGTTCTGAGGAGGCAAGACCAGGGAAGCTGTAGTTCACAGGGAAGATGAACTGGGGAATGGGAATTGTAGTTCTGATCAGTCCAGGAAGGGGAAGATGTAGTTCACAGGGATGAGGAACCAGGAAATGTTACAGTGACAACATTCAAATATTTTGAGTTGAGGAGCTGTTGGGAACTGGAAGATTAGTGCCGCACAACACAGAGATACAATAGCAACTATGAAATTGATTGGTGTAAATAATTACACCAGTGCAAAATTATATAAGTATATTTTCCAATGTAACAAAAAACAGGTAGTATACAGTATATATAGCCCAAAATCACATGAAATACGTTCTGAGGGAACTATTTTGTAAAACCAAAATATGTGAAATATGAAGTAGGAGAGGGTCAATTACATTCATAGGGAACTAATTATAACACTCATATAACGTAAAATATGAACATATGAAGATCATGACATAGCATGTAAATAGCATAGTTTTTGCTAGCGTGGAGGTTGGGTTGGTGGGGTGGGGGCGTATATGTCCGCGACTTGCATGCCAGTGTTCGCGAGTTCAAATCCAGACCAGCACTTTGTGCATGTTTTGTTCTACATTGCTTACGTGATGCAGACAGGTGATTTTCATTTTTTGTAATGTTAACCGTAATCTTAATCTGAACCTTAACCTCAGTAACGTCATATCTAACCTTAACCATTAGTAACCTCATGCCTAACCTTAACTGTTAGTATCCTCCTACCTAACCTTAACTGTGAATGTTGCAATATAATTTTGAACGCTATGGAATGTATGGAATGTTTGGAATGTTGCAGAAACAAATTTAGTTCGGAACTGCTTTTTTATCTTAGGACAATAGCCAAATTAAAGTTGATTCTCTCAGCATGTGATTTGGAAAAAGTTATTCCTGCACTTATCTTTTCACAATTAGATTACTGCAATTCCATTTACTTTGGGACTTGTCATTTGCATATTGCACATCTCCAGTTAGTTCACAGATCATGTCACAACTTTGTTATCCTCATTGGGCTGGCTGCTGTAATGTTCACTCCTTGAGCAGACTCAAAAAAGGTTAAAAATGAACAATAATGTTTATTAACTGAACATATGGTTGGCAAAGGTACAAAAGGTAAATCCCAGGCAGAGTAATCCAAAAGCAGGCATCGGTCAAAACAGAATAGCTGGTAAGGCTAAAGTACATCTAGGGATATTTCTTGGCAGAGTAATCAAAACAG
>JACXGM010025081.1:0-15456 GCA_016801145.1 Umbra pygmaea | reverse complement strand
GAATTTAAATATCTTCCAGAGGGGGAGCAAGCATTTGTGTTCTCCTAGAACCCCGTGGAGACAGAACCTTTACAAGTAATACTACCAAACTCCCTTTATGGGTGGATCACAACCAAAATCACATAGGTACAGGTTAAAATGTGTGACATACATTGGGGTTTCCACCTTTCCATGAATCTTAATTCATCCCAGGAGGGATGAGAAACCAGCTGTTGAAGGAGTCACTATTTGGATCTTATAAACATTAATTTCCCACTACACATTCTCAGATTTGTTTTGAATTCCAGAATAGTTCTGTTTGCTCTGGCACTTATGTAAAATGTATCGTACAGACACGCCTGTTGCTTTTTTTACACGTATGTACTTGAATGTATAAACAGGCCTGTGTTGTGTCCGTCTATTGTATTTCAGTGTATCTCTTTAGATCAACTCTTGTTTTTACATGGAGATTGGGGAGTTTTGATCAGATAAACCCTATTTTATACAGAGTGCTCTCTCTTTGAAACCCCCCAACTAATGGCTTTAATCGCCTCATTAATGGGGAGCCTTGTTTTTTCTCCTCATCTGTTGCACTGGAAGCAATGTGTATTGTGTCACATCATCTTTTGTATTCCCTGGGTCCTCTATCATGTTTTCAATCTCAATCAGTTAGAGAGATAATTCCGTGGGGATGAATATACTGTATGATATTGTGTTCAAATTGGTTTGTGAAAGAGGCCAAAAATGTAAAAGTAAAGACAAATTTAAATAAACCTCCTATAGTAATGACAATGAAGCCTACTACCAAGCTGTCTGGAACAGCTGAGTCATAATTTCCAGCTTCTGGACATTTATGTTTATATTTCAGTTTATTTTACAAAGTTGTGTAGGCTAGTTTTTGCGTACTGAATATAACCCTTGAGTAGCAGTACATTTGGAAGATGAACACTAATGATTACGGCTGGCTTCTGCTCAACAGACAGTGATAGGTTTATCACACTCTTAAATTCTGTTGACATCATTCTGTCAAACATCTGTAGCCCTGTGTGTTGATTCATAAAAATGTGTTACCACACACAAACACACGCACACTGTCACAGTGTTCCAGGGTGGGACACCGTTGCCAGTGAACTGAGACATGGACTCATTTAGTTACATAGAGAGTTGGGTAAGTTACTTTTTTAAAGTTACTTTAACAAATGTAAAAGTAACTTGTAAAAAGAAAGTTACCCAACTCTGGTTATATATGCATTTATTGTCTATTGTGAGTTTTGTAATAGGCCAGTGGATGCACTGAGGAGCTATGTTATGTGTGTGTATTATGTAGGTGTGGCGACTTGCTTCTGTTCATCTAGAGCTGTGAGGATGTTCCAATTTATGTTCCATTTAGGTAACTTAAGGCAGGTGTGTTCTATTGCGGAGTGTATGCAGCCTGGGCAATCAGGCTCTATATAGGATTCAGGTGAACAGAAGGAGGGTGCGATTCATTGATGATATTCTGTTGCTGTGTTACTATGGAATGACGGATGTCCAGGAGCTCTGGGGCCTCATTTATAAAGCTGGCGTATGCACAAAAGAAGACGTACGCATCTCTCTACGCAATAATTGGGATTTATAAAAAGCAAACTTGACGGGAAAATGTGCGGTCCTTCACGGAAACTCTGACCCATGCGTACGCACAAAAACGGGTGAAATGAGAAATGGCGACACCATCGGCAGATGGATGAAACACGTAGGCTACTGTAGATCTGTCTGAAACTGCAGAGCGTTGTGTAACCGAAATCGAAACACTGCCTCATTATTAATATGATATATAAAAGGCAAAAGAAGGACATATTGCACATATTTGCAAAAAGAACACTCAAATATATTATGTAGGCTAATTATATTGGCATGTTATGTAATTCATCCTCATAAATAATACGGTAAACAGAACAAAATCATGTTTAAAACTAATATTGTCTCTGTCTGGCGGTGCAGATAAATAGATGATGATGAGATAGATAATAAATAGATAATAGATAGTCTTTATTGTCAATTGGGGAATATTGTTTTCATAGTATAAATGTCGTAATAACATACAGAAACATAGTGTTCATTTACATGCATTTAGTTTGTTTATTTTTTAAATGTGTTCCATCGTGATGAATGTCTTAACGATTTTGAAAGGTTCAAGATTTTCTATTTGTGCAGAACTATTTTACATTTACAATTAGATTAATACATCTGTAGATTATCAGATACAATCAAATGGATGGTTATAAAAAGCCATGCCATCAAAATGCGTCATGACGCACAATAGCTGACCTTGCAATGTTAGAAGATAATAATTATAATAATAGCCTAATAATGAATATTATTTATTGGCGCCTTTCATATCACTCATAACAGGATTTCTGGCAACATTGCACTTTCCAGATGGAATTTACTGACAAGTGAGGGATATCTCAGCCGAGTTATGCGAGACGTGTTAGTCGGTATAATAGGCTTGGCGCATAAGTACATGAAGTTTCCGTACACGGCGGGTGAACAGGCAATCAAAAAGCACAATTTTCAGCTATGTCTGGTATCCCAAATGTAATCGATGCTTTTGACTGCACTCATGTTGCCATAAGTAGACCGAATGAGAATGCTTTCATTAATCGAAAGCATTTTCATTCCACCAATGTGCAAATAAAATGTGAATCAGACATGTTGCTCTAATGTTACCCATTTCCCCCACCCGTAGCAGACACTTTTGCGATGAAGCGCTATAGACGCTTTTCGACATCGACTGATATCTGACAACTTTTTTTATTTCGACCACGGCATTCACAGCATCTGCAACCTTTTGCCACTCCAACGCATTTTCGCCGTTCGTAATAGGCACACTGTGCGCATAAAACAACATTTTCCTCCTCTTTTCCACCTCGCCAACAATATTTTCTACTTGACATTGAGTGAAGTTGTTTTTTTGGTTTTCCTCACTAATGTGTATGCCATGATTTCTCAATCAATGAATATTAATTTCGGGGAGTTTCACTGACTATTTATGGACAATTATGGGCGTGACATGTATCCGCAAAAGCTGCGGCACGTATTAGAGTTGATTGTGATTTATAAAGGGAAAACAGCGTAGGACGTGCATGCGCATGGTTTTATAAATCTGAATATTTCTTTGCGTACGCACGTCCTATATTTCGTCCGTACGCCACTTCTGATGCAAATCCACCGCAAAGTTTTATAAATGAGGCCCCTGCTCTTTATGTAAGTAAAGAGTGTGGTTGTAGTTTGGAAGTGTATGCATACGCTCTGTACTTGTATTGTTATTATCCGCGTCCACACCACGTTAGAGTGTGAGTATTCTATGCAATATATGTATATCCATTGTGCTCTCGCTACAACTGTTCGCCTGTGACTTCATACATTATATGTTTTTTGGATTGTCTAAAATAAAGAAGCAACAACCATTAACCTGCCTGTTGGGTCTCCATCCCTTCTCTCTACACATCACGTCATGTTTAATTGTGAGACACAAACACACAAACACACAAACACACAAACACACAAACACACAAACACACAAACACACACATTGCCTTTATTGTTGCAGGGACATGGCAATTATCAACATTCGCCCTTAACTCTCTGGCAGCAGGTTTGTGGACCTTATCATCATCTGGGTGATTCCATTGTTAAGAACATTATATTCACTAGGGCTGTAACGATACACCAAACTCACGACTTGGTTCATTTCACAATTTTTTACCCATGATTTGATACAAACCTTGATTCTTTTTTGGGGGGGTAAAATATATATTTTTAGTAAATCAAATTTAAAAAACCTGTATAATCTAACCAAAGAACAATATTAACTATGCAAATTGTGAACAATATACCAAAGTAAAATAAATGAATAGCCAAAGCTATAATACTTATGTTGTCTTTGTAACAAAATACTGTTAAAAGACAGACGGAACTAAACTCCATTCTGGAGATGATTCAGGCAAGTTGAAAATGCTTCTTCTTACATTTACAAAGTAAATTAAATGGCTTCTGTTTCACACTTGCGACCAGCAGTTCAAACTAATTAGAATAAACTCCACAAAGCCAGGCTGTTCAGTCGGTAGATAGAATTGTTCAAAAGTAATACATGGCTCCACACTGTCTGTCTGCAGAACGAGAACGTGGAGATTAACTGCTCATTGAGTGGGTCGTTATTTTTGTTGCTTTGAGGTACTGAGATGCGCAATTTAATTACCCTGGAAATCCAGAGTTCTTGCGAGACCACAATTTTAATTTGCTCAGCAAGTTACTCTGGCACCGAGTAATGCTGCTCATTAACTATGCCCTTGTAGACGAGCTGCACCAATCACATGGGTGTATCTGATATAGGCGGGCCAGAGGCCTGTTAAACAGATGACGACAGCTCTGCGAGTGCGACCTCAAGTCATTAGTAAACATTGTAAGATTGCTACGGATCCACACCAGTTGTTTGAAACTGCTTTGGCCACTACAATGAACGAGTTAGACTTGGCTTTTTGTCTAAAAGAGGAACAGAAGGCGGCGCTCGAATTGTTACATTTTAGGAAGGACGTTTTTGCTGTTTTGCAGACCGGATACGGCAAGGGTTTAATCTACCAGTTAGCTCCGGCATAGGGTTAGTGAAAACCCACTGGTGATTGGTCGTACTGTTATCCAATTGCGTACAGTGAGATTTTCAAAAGCACGCTTGGTGCCGCCCCTCCAGTTAAGTCATTTACATTACTCGATCCCAGACCCTAAATCGTTCAGGATTTGGGTCTGGATTTTTCCAGGCTACAATTTAATACTGATCACAATAAATATGTTTCAGTAAACAAAGCTGCATGGACACAAATAAAACATCATAAACAAGACTAACAAACAGACAAAGCTTATAAGGTAACTAACGAACAATTAGCTGCGTTGCTGTGAGGTAAACTCATGGAGCTGCCGCAATCACCTGCTATTACTATAATCTGCCAGCCGTTGCTAACTAAATGTTGCTCAGAGAAAGCGCTTATGGCTTCTTTCGACAAAATACAATTGAACAAAATTAGCATGAATATCGCATTTCTTTGAGACCTTAAAGAACATTTCAGACATTTTTAGACCTTAAATTCTGGAAAAAGAAATTAAGATTATTTTACACTTTTTAAGGATATGCAGACACATTTTTCAACTTGTTCAACTTCTGCAGGCAGGCGTTACATGATTGGAAAGGTAGTCAGATTACATGTAATTGGAGGATGCTTACAGGTCAAATTTAATAATTTATCCTACGTATTTTATAATGTTCACTTCAAATAATACTAATAGTAATTTAAATATGTGGTTGCATTAGATCTGGACAGGAAGGATAACTCAGAGTTGGAAAGGGTGTGTCGCGACTCGCGACTTTGCTTTCTCAGACCACGACACAGGTTTGTGGATCTGAGTGTCGCGATTTCGGCTTCATATCACATATCGTTACAGCCCTAACATTCACAGACAATATCCCAGTGATTCACAGAACGGGTGTCACGTGGGCATGTTCATTTCATTCCCTTCACTCTTACTGTCCCCAATTCATGGTCATTGTTCCACTGTTTAAAGATCCATGTCATATAAATGTAATTTATTTTCTGTTTCTTTTTATTACTCCTATCTAGTGCTTTGTATGTTTACTGTCTCTTGGTTGGTTATGCCCAGCATAGTTACTGGTTTATGCTAGCGGTGGTCTCGTCCGCATATTTGCTCCAATGTTTGCTGCTCTGCTTTATGTTCAAGTTAACCAGACGTATGCCTCCTTATAAGCCCTGCTTATTATTACTAAACAAACTTCCATTTAAGGTGTCTGCCTCCTGCCTACTTAAAGGGACATTCCAGCCCAAAAACACTTCAAAATCGTTTTCCAGGTTGTTTTCACAATAAAAAAACTGCATACTCTCTCGAGTAGGGGGAGGCTGCAGACCTGGAGCCGGTAGACAGGTATACAGCCCAGGAAGTTTTAAGGCCCAGACAGTTTTACGCCCCTGTAGTTCCTGATGCGTCCAGTAGAGGGAGGCTGTAGTATATGTCATGCCAGTTTTCGGGAGTTCAAATCCAGACAGATACTTTGTCTGAATCCCAATATGCATACTACATACTAAAAGTATGTGGTGGTAAAGTATGTGCTATTAAGTATATAGGAAGCGAGTATGCTAGCTGTGGGACATACTAATCATAGTCTGGCATACTATATAGTATGTATACTATGCGTATTGAGACGCAGCCCTAGTGTGTGTTTTGTTCTCCATCGCAGCGCGATGCAGACAGGCGATTTTTACTTTCTATCATTCCAAACCCTTACCCTAACCTTAACCGCTCTGAAACCTTACTGTTAAGCCCATCTGAAATATATTAAGAATACCTTCAGTCTTTACTAACTGCTACGTCATGATGCTTCCAATCGAAATATATTAGTTTGGTAACGTGCTGAAGACCTGAAAAATATCCTTCTCGCAATCTAAATATATTAGTTTGGTAACGTGCTGAAGACAGGATAATATCCTTCTCCCCCTACTGGACAAATAACAGGGGCCTAAAACTGCCTGGGCCGTAAAACATTTCCCTGGGCTGTATATCTACCGGTTCGAGATCTGCAGCCTCCCCATATATGCCTCGTCTCCATTGTGAGGCCACCTAGGCTATACTAGGCGGTTCTAGGTAGGCTTCAAACCAGGCGTGGGGGGTTGGTATGTCTCCACTGCCTTCAGTGGAAAGTGGGCTCTGATGTCTTTCACGGGAAAAACATTCCTATGACGTTTTTGATAATTTAAGACGGCATCAGAAGATGACGTGCATCCAGAGCAACCTGTGACTGCCGACCGCGAAGCACTGTAGTAAAACAATCACGTAGAGCCAGAAGGGTGCATTTACAAAATGCAAGACGTAGTTGATTTCGAGTCACTTACATTTTCTTGTTTTGGTTTGTGTTTACTTTTAACTTCTTGTGAAGTCCAGGCAAAAAGTATTAAATAGGAATCGCAGAGAAAGACTGATCCTGCAATGCCGGCTGCACAGGCAACGCATGCAAAGACGTTCCGCTAATTACTACTTTCCGTAATAACTACCTACACCTTTGTACTTTAAATATGGCACCAGTTGAAACCACACACCAAAACACTAGTGTGACATCACGTCTACGTTTTAACTTAGACCAATCAGCGATTTTGCCGAACTGGAACCAGGGATAAGACCGCCCAATGGTGCTGCCGGCACGAGCTTCCAAACGAGGCTGCCAGCCTGCTAAAAAATTGCGGAAAGTTTGAGTTCCAGAATTCAGAAGGGTAATGGAGACACATCTATAACCAGGCGGAACGGTGAATTTCACGGTTCTACATGGTAATGTAGACGAGGCAATAGACTCTCTCCGTGAATATGCATAGTCCAGTACAGTGGGTGGCAGTATATGCTAGCTAACATTGTCTGTTTGGATCTGCCATAATTCAAAGAAGTAGTGAATAAATACCTATGATAAATACTAGATGACTGTATACAATGAATTACAGTGGGATTCTTTTCAACAATGGCTAGTGAAAGTGATGAATAGCTTGACGATTGCAGTTATGATCAGGCTTTATTCAACAATAATATCCAACCATAACAGTTTGAGCCTGAATACACTGATGAAGAAATTAAACAAAGGGAAGAACTTTTAGGTGTGAAACAAGCGGCCGCAGTCTAAGTTGCCACTGGTGAAGTCCAGTCTAAAGCGAACCTGAAGTGGTGGTGTCTTTGTGCAAACTGTCCAGCTATGCCTACAGAGACAGAAAGTGCTTGTAGAGAATGGGACAGGGCTCAATTTGTGCTTTCTACCATTTCCAGTGAGGATTTTTAAAACGTCTGTTTGTTAGAGCATCCAAGTTTTTATGTACACATGGACCGGGGAGTATTGGAAACGTTCTTCACCATTCCCAAAATGAACTGGAAAAAAATACCAAAACCTGCCGGTCCCCAAGGACAGATGACCAATCAGTAAGTCCTGTAAACTTAGCATGGTATTTTTAGCCAGCTAGATAATCATATAACAACCTTGGTTTATCGTCACTAATGCAATAATTTGCTTATGCCTACGTTACGGACTCAGGTTCATGACGGTATAGAAATCATTTGCAGTGTTGTTGCTGACTAACGTTATATTAGACGATCATGACGATAATCGTTTTGGTTTGGTATTGTTTATGTTGTCGCTGCAATTGTCCTGTTCAAGTTACAGTATGCAGACGAAGTTGTTACTGTTTTTATAGAGACTGCATGTAGAAATGTGAAAGAGCAGTAATGCTAGCTAAAATATGTCTTATCTAACACAATACAATCGCTGTTCTACATTTATCTAATCAACAAATATATTTCATACTGTTTTAACGGCCAAAATGATTGTCACTTTTTATGTATTCCATGGAAATATTGAATGGCAGAATACTGTTTTTTTGGAGTGGATGCTACGAGGCAAAAAACTGGGAAACGGGAACAGAGTTGTTTTACCTACCTGTGTGGTCGAGATAAATACCCCTCTCATGATAGGGAGAATGCAAAGGATTTTGTAAGGAAGATCTATTTGAGGAACTGTAAATAATTTTATCATGAAGATCAGTGGTGCCCAAACCCTTCGATGGAGGGCCTAGTGTATGCTGATTTTTGGTATATCCCTTCAATTAGTGAGCTACTCCATCAGGTTTGTACAAGGTAAAAGTGAAAACCTGCATACACTAGGCCCTCCATGGAAGGGTTTGAGGACCACTGACGTAGATATTTGAATAAATGATTAAATACAATTACATAACCTCTTTTTTGAATAACATTTCACCTTTGATGAAGAAAAACATTGTCATCATAAATTTGATTCAAATATATATCTTACTTGTTGCACTCATTATGTCAAGGCTGAATTCATATTATATATTCGATGAGACACTCCCCCTTCAACATGTAAGTATGCTCTTAATCTCACCACCAATATATTGATAAGCTAATATATACACATATTTGGTCCCCCCCAACGGTCACTTCATGCGTACTGCCTTGATAGTAGTGGTTGTTCATCTAGACCTACAGTTATTTTAGGTTTTCACTCAGGTAATGTAGATTTGTTTAGCTGATGTTCAAGTTGAATATACATTTTCTACTGTATGTACTAAAGATGCGCGGTTGGGGGTTACAGACGCGGACTCCACAGATTGGGCAGATGATGTGATGAAAAATAATATTTTAATTAAATCCGGGTGGGTGGCGGTTGAACCAATCAAATGGGGAAAAAAAATACATGGTTAAATATTCTTACCAGCGGATGGCGGGCGGGTGCGGCTTTGAAAATTGGTCAAAACGTTGGTGCGGATGGATGGCGGATGGATGATGAGTTTTGTGATGCGGATGACATAATAGCCCATCCATCCATCTTTAGTATGTACAACACTCATTAGTGGCCTGTGGGTTTATTGAACTTCCTTGACTAGCCTGATGTTATTGGAAAAATTCCATCACATGCACATATGGTGATCTATCAATTTTTTTTAAGTTTTATTACAACAAAGTGTTATGTGACAGTTGTCATCTACAAATACCATTTAAATCAAACACACTTTAACCTAAAACTAATATAAATATTTGGGAAAAAATTAAGTCTTTAAATCAATCTATACTATTTATTTTATAAAAGTATCACAAAATGATTTTTCATGTACCTGGCATGAAACCATTTAGTAATGGGAGGACTATGAGCACGAATTTTGTCGCATCTACAAAATTTGGTGGTCTTGCGCAGGGACAACGAGGTCTGAAGAGGTTGAAGAGCTTGGGTCTCCTGCAATGTTCACTGACAGCGTGTGTGCACCTTGGCAGAGATAGATTTTATTTATGAAGCCCTATTTAAAACAGCAGTTGGCACAAAATGCTTTGACGGCCCAAGATCCCAAAGAGCAAGCAACACAAGTGATGCACAGTGGAGGAGGTGGCCTGTACCGGGTGGGGGATCTGTAGGTACACAGCCCATTGTTCTAAGGTCGCATTCTCAGTATTACTTAACAGTTAAATACAACTAGGCAGTTGTAATTATATTGGCATTTGAGGAACAACAGGTGACACCTGAAGCTTAATATTAGGAAAATTTTTATAACTGCTGAATCCGGAAAATCAGCGTGATTTGAGTCGGATCAGATTAATTTTTGTCTTGTCAATCACCCTTTTTACTTGTGTATTTGTTTATGATTACTTCTTCCAACAACACTGTAAAGCATCAAACAAATTGGTTTAATTAAAAACAGTGAGTGTGACAGTTATGAAGGAAGGAAAAAAAATGTTTCAAAATTTAGATTAGTCAATTGTAAAGAGAGATCAGTTGAGTCTTGGTCGACCAAAGAAATTCTTAGTCGGGGACAGCTCTAATGTAAACCATGATGAATAAGGTTTTTTTATTGCTTATTGTCAATCCCCCATGGCTCCTGGACCAGTGTGCAATGTTTTGGGGCCATACCAACAAGTCAACATCAAATGCTGCACACATGTCTTATATTAAGAGTGCTGCACACATGTCTTACTATATTACTATACATATTTAAAATCCCAGCTATTTTTACTTCCAAAAAATGTTGGTGTTATGCAGGATGATGACCTACATCATTGCAGATGTGTTATTTTGTAATTTTCAATTCCTGCTTCCTTTATGTAATGTGTTTAGTAAAAAAGCAGACCGTCTAAAAAACATGATGGACTTCGAGACACAATAGCTCCGGCTGTGTCTAAACCACAGAGATCAGCCACCACTCATCCTTTTATCTGATCTTCCTCGTTCCAACGGTAAATTTTGTTGCTTGCATGTCAGGAAGGGTACCGTTTGGCGGGTTGCTGTCGGTCCAGAGGTATAGTTATACATTACATTTTAGTCATTTAGCTGACACTCTTATCCAGAGCAGCTTACTGTAAATACAGGTACATTCCCCCGGAGCAACTTAGGGTAAAATACCTTGCCCAAGGACACAACAACATTTAGCACAGTAGTGAATCAAACCTGCAACCTTTTGAGTACAAGTCTGACTCCCTAACCACTTAGTCATCTGCACCCCATTCATACATACATACGTTGGGCTCTAATAAAAATTTAATTTACCAAGTTTATAAATTAAATTGGACATAATAAATCTTAGTCTTTATAACTTTACACGATATAGCGATGGCAAACGTTGGTTTCAGTAGACTGCAGTTATTTTGAAATGATTGATGAAATCCTACAAACTTAATTAATATTTCAATTTCACATATACTGTAGTTGTAATTACTGTACCTCATCACAAAGTTGTTTCTCTAGTAGCATTTCAGCACCAGCAGTTCTCTTGGGAGACCATCGGAAAATGGAGGAACAGCATGTGGCTTCAAAATATGTTGTGGTTTTGTGCCAATTAGTTCGGTACGTAGATCCCTCTGGAAGTCCTCCGGCATAAAATAAAATATGATATGCCTTTCGCTTTTGCATCCTTAAAACCACAACCTAAACACAACAGACATAAGGCATTGTACCTTTTTAGTAATTTATCTCTTACAGATGAGAAGCAGTACTGTAAACTAGTTACTGAGAGAAAGAAAAAATGGCGCAAGTATTTTTTTTTACCAGAGACGAAACCCTGCCCATCTTCCGTAGACATGCCCTTGTACATTCGTTAAATCTGCGAAGCACTATGGACCTTGTAGAACTGTAACAATTCAATGGATGAATGTCCTTGATTGACTACAGACAGTTTTCTCTGTGATATTGCGGTCGATTTGAAAAATTTCCCCATAATAGATATGACCCTTTTGTGGGTGTGTAGTGGAGAGACACTGTGGAATTGTCCTTTAATATAAATTGTGACAGAATCTCCAACCATTTTAAAAAGCAGCAAGCGTATTCATGGAGAAATAAGGACATGGTTAGCAAACAGAGACTCCGCCATCAGCAGCAACATCAAGCTCCGCTTGTGCCCAAGTTCCTAAGAGGACCTCGTTCAGTCCGGTCACTCTAAGGGGTTCAATGGAGAACCCAAGTCTCACCGATTTCTGGCACAATATGACTAGTACGTCAATTACAAGAGGTGGGGTCCTCTCAGCTAAGGTGGCTATTCTCATCTTGGTCATGTTCGACTGTGCACTGGATTTGGATACTGCCCTATGGAAGGTGGGGAGCCTGACCATGGACAGTTTCAGAACAGCTAGAGGAGGACATGGAGTTATACAAGAGGAGGAATGGCAGCCCGCCACTGTCTCATCCCTGCACACCTGGACAAACACGGTTGAGACAGAGTGAAACAAGATTGGGAGACTCAAGAATGGGTACTTTTCGTTGGACCAGCATTTCTTCTGTCAGCTCCAGTTTTACCTCATTCTAGGCTCCATCTGTATTTGTTCAGCCACTGCCCTCTGCCGTTTCTGTTGTCCCTCTGGTTCCGCAGGTCCCTGCTCCAGAGAGGATGGAGCACGCCCCTGTTCCTCTGCTCCATGCCCCTGTACAGCCAGCTTAGCTTGAGGCCCCTGCACAGCCAGTTTAGCTCCAGGCCCCTGCCCAGCCAGTTTAGCTCCAGGCCCCTTTCCATCCATCTTAGCTTTAGGCCCCTGTACAGCCAGCTTAGCTCAAGGCCCCTGCAAAGCCAGCTTAGCTCAAGGCCCCTGCACAGCCAGCTCCGCTCCCACATTTTTTAATCTTTGCCTGAAGCCAAGTCATTTCTACTTTCCATTGGGATTACGGCACCTTAAAGACCCGTGGACAGTATCCGGAAATATTTGCCAGCTGTGTAACAAACTGTTGGTCCTAGAGGGAGTGGCAGAAAGACTCGAGGCAAAAGATGTAGCTAGATTTAATGTACTGCGGAACATTCTCTGGTCAGCATCGTTAGAGTAAACCGAATCCTTGTGTTGGGTCAGAGGTACTGTAATACTCTGCTGAAATGTGTCTTCCACAATCTAGTTTCTACATTTGCCCCACTACTGTTGATGTCCCCTCCTCGTTTGAAAAAAACTTCTCCACCAAGCTCTGCCACACAGGAATGTGACAGTTTTCTGTGTTCTACTTTTGATTTTGTTAGTTCTTGTGGAGACACTTGGTTTTATGTTTAGAGCGCTTCACTATTCTGCCAGGAGGCCATAGTTTATAGCACAGTACCTCTGCTTGGCAGTGTGCTAGGCCTCATCCTCAAACTCAGGCCATGTGCGCACGTGCAGTGCTCACCCTATCTAACTCTATCTGACCAGTTTTATCTCACAGTCCCATTCATCAAGCCTGAGATAGCTACTTTGTCCCCTCCCCACACTCTGAGACCGCATCTGGTTTAACTGTTTTCTTCAGAGATGTAACCACTCATTGTTTCTCAACGCCTAGGCTTACCTCCATTGTATAAATATCTTACCATATCCTTGTCTGCCCATAAGGCTTTGAATCCAGACATCCTAGCCATTTCTGAATCCTGGTTTAGGAAATCCACCAAAAATCCTGAAATATCCATCCTTAAATACATAACTTTCTATCAAGACAGAACTTGAGGACAGAGTTGCAATCTACTGCAGGAATAGCCTACAGAGCTGTGTTATCCTATCCATTTATAAATGTGGCGTACACACAAAAGAAATGTACGCCGCTCTCTACGCAAGAATTGGGATTTATAAAAAGTAAACTTGACGAGAAAATGTGACCCAAGCGTACGCTTAAAATGGATGAAATGAGAAATGGAGACACCGTCGGCAGATGGATGAAACACATGAAACTGTCTGAATAACGTTGTGTAAATGAAATCAAAATCCTGCCTCTCATTAATAATATGAAGATTTCACAAAGCCATTCTTACAATTAACAGCTTACAAAAACACCTGCTTGATCGATCTGTGGCGAAAAACATACACAACTAGAACTGCAAGCAGTTTTGACGGGGTCCAAGAATTCCCTGGCGAGTCCCCCCTGTTGCAAGTTTTACACCAAACAAGAAATAAAGTTTGACAGATGCACAGACGCATGATCCAGCGTACTACAGTAACCCCAATGTGAGGCATTTTATCAGAATACAGCATAGATAATCTACTTAGAAATATAGGAAACATTGGACAGAATAGACGCAACGTGGCACCTCCCTCTCTATCCCATGGGCCCACCACCTGTGGGAGGAACCGCTGGGGTCGGGTGTGCTGCCAAATGGGTGGTAGTAAAGGTCAGGGGCCTCGACGGACCAGACCTGGGCAGCAGAGGCTGGCTCTGGGGACGTGGACCGTCACCTCTCTGTGGGGGAAGGAGCCGGAACTGGTGCGGGAGGTGGAGCGCTACCAATTAGATCTGGTGGGGCTTACCTCTACGCACAGTCTCGGTTCTGGAACCATTCTCCTGGATAGGGGTTGGACTCTTTTCTTCTCCGGAGTTGCCCAGGGTGTGAGGCGCCGGGCGGGTGTAGCTGAGCGCCACTACGTTGGAGTTTACCCCGGTGGACGAGAGAGTCGCCTCCCTGCGCCTGCGGGTTGCTGGGGGGAAAACTCTGACTGTTGTTTGTGCATATGCACCAAACAGGAGTTCAGAGTATTCGGCCTTCTTGGAGACCTTGAATGGAGTCCTGTATGGGGCTCCGGTTGGGGATTCCATAGTTCTGCTGGGGGACTTCAACGCGCACGTGGGCAATGATGGAGACACATGGAGAGGCGTGATTGGGAAGAACGGCCTCCCTGATCTAAACTCGAGTGGTTGTTCGTTGTTGGACTTCTGTGCTAGTCATGGATTGTCTATAACGAACACCATGTTCGAACATAGGGATGCTCATAAGTGTACTTGGTACCAGAGCACCCTAGGTCGAAGGTCAATGATTGATTTTGTATTCATTTCATCTGATCTGAGGCCAAATGTTTTGGACACTCGGGTGAAGAGAGGGGCGGAGCTGTCAACTGATCACCATTTGGTGGTGAGTTGGGTCAGGGGGTGGGGGAAGACTCTGGACAGACCTGGTAAACCCAAACGGTTTTATTGTGATAATTGTTAATTTGGGGAATTGTGGGGAATATATTGGGAGGAATAAGGAGGACCAACGGGACAATATATACTTTCTAGCATTACAAAAATTAGGGTATATCATCAAAGACAAGCAATGTTTAAGCAATGTCGCAAAGGTGATTTAAAAAAAGTATATCGAGATAAATAAAATAGAATTAAGGATCACAGTATGGTAACTGGAGAAATAAGTATAGCCAGCTATAATTGTAATGGATTAGCAGATAATAAGAAAAGACGAGCAGTATTTACCTGGTTAAAAGAAATGGAATATAATATCTACTGTTTACAAGAAACACATTCAACAGCCTTAAATGAAGTTTATTGGAAAAAGGAATGGGATGGGGAAGCCTATTTCGCCCATGGACAAAGAAACTCGAAAGGGGTGATGATATTAATTAAAAATAATACTAATATAAATGTTGAAAATGTCATTTTAGATTCTGAAGGTAGATGGATCATATTAAAGATGG
>JACXGM010025080.1:0-15458 GCA_016801145.1 Umbra pygmaea | reverse complement strand
TCCCTATATTAGTCCAGGTGAACGAGAGGAAGGCGCGGTTCATTAATGTTAGAATGTCACTATAAGTTACGTCATTGTTATTGGAAGCTGATCCGGGAGATACTGCAGCTATTGAATGAATAGTTGTGAAAAGTGTGTCGCTAAGTTTGTAATACACACGCGCTGTAATTATATGTGTTGCCAACAGTATCCGTGCCTCAGTTTTAAGTGAACCACAGGGTGAACATCCGGTTTGACGCAAATGAGGAAGTGCCTTAAACCTGCATTCTATCTGAAATCCAGCTGGGGGCGAAAATGAAATACATAATATATTTGATTTACTGAGGTAATAATCATTTTCATAATGAGTATATGATCTCAATCGCTAGATTGAAGCCTTCTGCAATTTAACATGATGCTAATTTTGTGAATTATAGTCTTGTTGAGTTTAAAACCAGCGATAAAGAAAAGGGGCGTTGAGGGCGTGGCTATGGCGTTCGGTTGTACGACAAGACACTCAAATAAGTTGGCAGTTCATTTTTACATCAGATCTTAACAAACCAATGGGTGATATATATTTCTATATATCCGTGGTATACTCTCACTTTAGCCGTACCCTGCAACAAGCAATTCTGTATTGTTTCCCGGACTGTCTGAAATAAACCTTGCAAACAACCATCATCTATCTGCCTGCCGGTCTCCCTCTCCACCACTCCTGTCGTGACAGACAGTCAAATGTTTACCACTGTGACATCATCTTTTCTTTTAATAACACTTTTTAAGCGTTTGACCACTGAAGACACCAGTTGGTTAAATTTAGCAAGCAAAATTTCCCCCATTCATCCATTATGCACGTCTTCAGCTCTGCAACTTTGTTGCTTTATTTTACGCTTCATTATGCACGACACATTCTCAATCAGAGACAGGTCAGGACTGCAGGCTGGCCATGCTAGCACCCGCACTCACTGCTTATGCAACCTGGCACTTGTAATGCGGGCAGAATGTGATTTAGCTTGTCCTGCTGTAACAATTAAGGGACGTCCCTGGAAAAGACAACAACTGGATTGCAGCATATATTGCTCCAAAATGTATACATATTTTTCTGCATTAATTGTGCCTTCACAGACATGCAAGTTACCCATCCGATGGGCACTGACACACCCCAATACCATGACAGATACAGGCTTTTGTACTTGACACTGATATAAGCTTGGATGGTCTTTTTCTTTTTTGGCCCGAAGAACACAACAGATGTTTTTTCCCAAAACTGTTTGAAATGATGACTTGTCAGACCACAAAACATGATTCGACTGTACTACTGTTCATCTGAGACCAAGCCCAGAGAAGTCAGCAGCGCTTTCTGGACAGTGTTAATGTATGGCTTCTGCTTTGCATGGAAAAGACTTAACTTGCATCTGTGGATGCAGCGGCAAATGTTGTTGACGGACAAAGGTTTACTAAAGTATTTCCGAACCCATATCAGGATATCCATTACAGACTCATGACGGTTTTTAAGACAGTGATATTTGTGGGATCAGAGGTCAAACAAAACCAAAGTGTTTTTCGGCCTTGCCCCTTTATGCACCGAGATTTGACCAGATTCCTTGACTCTTTTAATTATATTTTGCAATGTAGAAGATGAAATTCCCCAAATCTTACCAATATGTCTTTTGGGAATGTTGTTCTTAAGTGTTGGATTACTCGCTGTTGCATCTGTTGGCAGATTGGCAAACCTCAACCCATCCGTGATCTTGAAGGACTAGAACATTTCTGGAGGCTCCTTATATACTATGATACACGATTGCCTCACCTGTTTCACATCACCTTCTTATTTCAACTTGTCACATTGCTATTAGCGCTAAATTGCCCCTGTCCCAAATTTTTGGGAATGTGTTACCTGCATCAATTAAAAAAAAACATTTATCTTACAAAAACTATGCAGTTGATTAGGTAAAAGAAAGAAAAAACTTTTTATTTTTTTTTATTTTTTTGTGTATACAACAACCACACAAACTGGAATGCTATTTGTTGCCCTGAAAATATGTGATCTTTGAGTGCAGTGGAGCGCTGCTGTTCGAGCATTGAGCTCAGAGAGATTACGTGCCTAGGGCAGAGCCTTCGCTAGGTTGGGAGCAAACGCCTGCTCCATAGCAAATGAATGGCACAGCTGGCACAAAGTGTTTTTTTTTTTGCTGGTCATGGACAAGGGCCTTTTAGCATTTTGTGGCACTCCAGCATGTTGTCCCACCTCCAAGGACGCATCATAACCAACCTTGCATATTTTCAGATGTGAGCCAGCAGTAGGATGCAGGGTTGCTAAGTTGCTTGTCGTATTACATCCCTAGAGCACACAACATAATTTAACTTCCAACTTTTCAACAATGTATAAAGAGCGAGGATTATTTGAACAATGAATTGTTTGAAATTAATACATTTTTCCTCCTCTATGAAACCGAAACTAACTGCAACCCTATCTACTGTTAAATGTAGCTATTAACTTGAACTTAAGGGTTAAGGTTTGGGATATTTTTTTCATTGTTACAATGAAGGCTTAAAAACATTTAAACAATCAGGCTGCCAGTTAGGTTTTGACTTGTTACTTGTTATCTGAATCATTGTCACCTGAGACTAATCAAATTAAGACTCCTCCACACGCAAACACGCACGTACACACGCAAACACACACACACACAGATTGCCAGAGTTAACAAGGTTATCGCTAAACACATCCTGTGTTAGATACAAGAGCTGTCGTCTTCAGGCCTTTTAGCTGTCACTCAACTTCTCTGTATGTGCATGTGTGTGTAAGTGTGTGTGTAAGTGTGTGTGGGCACTAGTTTTTCTGTCTTTGTAAGGAACGTTCAAGGGAAGGGAAGAGAGTACATGGCTGGTCCCCACAAAAGGCTCATAGTTAAGGTCTAAGTTATGATTATTTAGAATTTAATACATTTGTTTTTATTTAAACTTTATTTCACAAGGCAACTATTTTGTATTTCCAAAAAAATGTTATTAAAATTTGAATTAGGTTTTGGGTTAGAGGGTAACTACATTGTTGGTCCTCACTAAAATTGTATTAATAAGGTTTTAATTTTATAAAACACTTAGAAATCAAAAGGATTGCAAGGAGTCAAAAGGCAAATCTCGAACGTACAAACACACATGTAGTGATGACTATAATTGAGACATGCTGTGAAATGTTACAGACAAACAAAGCGATCTAAAGGTGGATGCAGGGGAGGACATAAACAATCCGGGAGACAGAAAAACACATACATGGAGTCATTGGGAAATAAAGACAAGGGGGGGAGTGGTGGCCAGAGGAATCGGAATAGAGGGAGGAGCCAACGGCACCGGTACAGGGGGTGGAGCTGCAGGCACCTGCTCTGCGGGCGGAGCCTCCAGCACCGGCGCAAGGGATGGCGCCGCCGTGGGATGTGGAGTCTCCAGCTATGGAGTGGGAGGCAGCGCCTTTGGCATTGGCGTAGGAGGCAGCGCATCTGGTGCTGGATGGGAGGCGAAGCCATAGGCCCAGACAGTATAGCCGCCGGAACAGGTGCTGTGGGCATCGCCACCAGAACAGGCGCTGTGGGTGGAGTCACTGAAACAGGTGCTGTGTGCAGAGTCACTGAAGCAGGCGCTAGCTGGGTCACCACAGGACGGGTCAGTGGTGGCTGGGTCACAGTTGGATGGGTCAGCGTAGGCTGGCACACGGGTGGGCTGGAAGCCCGGGCAGGCAGGACCACGGGTGTAGTAGACTCATTGGAGGAGCTGGAAGAGAGGCCGGACTCTTGGACCGCTGAGGCTTGGCTGTGGAGCCAGGAGAGGCTGTATCAACAATGATCCGGGCATTACTTCCAGGCTTGGGAGTGACTGCGTCAGCATTGTTCTGGGAGGAGGCTGCAGGCCAAGTGACGAGTCAGGGTCCACAGAGAGCACAGACCTGGTCTTCCATCTGCCCTCTTCCATCTGCCATTCTTCTCTGCTTTCTGGTGTTGTTCCTCCTTTACTGAAAATGGCTGAAGTCACACTCATCCTCAAGAAACAAGGATGAGATCCACAATCTAAGCAACTACAGGCCCATTTCCAACCTCCCATTTCTGGCTTAAATCCTTGAGCGCGTGTTCGCTAAACAACTACATGTCACATGACAAATCATGACCTGTATGAGTCAAGCACAGCACTGACACTGTCCTGATCAAAGTATTCAATTACTTCCTCTTTGCTGCTGACTCCCACCATTTTAACATTCTCATCCTCCTGGACTTGTCTGCTGCCTTTGATACCGCCTGCCACACCATCCTCTTGGAATGTATGGAATCAGTTCTGGGGATAACTGGAACTACCCTTGACTGGTTCAGATCCTATCTGTCTGACTGAAAGACGTTGGTGTTTTTTGGGAACTCTAAATCCTCCTTAGCTCCGATCAACCAAGGTCTGCCTCAGGGTTTGATGCTTGAACCCCTGTTGTTCATCATAAACAGCTGGGCTAGATCATTCTCCGCTATGGTCTTCACTTCCACTGATGCTGATGACACCCAGATATCCAGTCATTCCAAAGCAAACTCGGTCCTCCCTCCCCCCTCACTAATCAACTGTCTCAAAGACATAAAAACTAGATGACTTCTAATCAACTCAAACTCAACATCAATAAAACAGAGATCGTGTTGGTGACTCCTATGGCTCTTCTTAAGAGAGTGGGAATCTTGTGATGTCTACTGATGGATGCTCCATCTAACCATTCTCTGGGTGAAAGCTGGGTGTTATCCTAGATCCCACTCTCTCATTTGAACCCCATGTCAAGTCCATCACTAGATCTACCTTCTTCCACCTCCGGAAAATATCCAGACTCCGCCCATCCCTCACTGACCCGGTAACGGAGACTCTCATACACTCTTGTAACTTCACAACGGAATACTGCAATGGAGTCCAATCTGGGGTGTCAGGCAAAGCCCTGAATAGTATGTCCAGATGATTGAGTATGTCCAGAACTCTGCTGCCTGGGTACTCACACATACCAGTCCCTGGGAACACATCACCCCACCCTGCACCACCTTCACTGAACACATCATCCCCACACTGCACCACCTTCAATGAACACCTCACCCCCACACTGCACCACCTTCACTGGCTTCCTGTCATGTCCTGAATCAACTACAAGATGTCTCTCCTCACCTATAAGGCCCTCAATGACCTTGCCCCCTCTTACCTTACCAAAATTGAAGCACAGTGGCAAGGAAAAACTCCCTAGTAATTTGCTTCCAAGGAGGAAACCTAGAGAGGATCCAGACTCAGTGGGGTGGCCATTCCTCTTCTGGCTGTGCCGGGTGTAAAGTTTAAAAATGCATGTCCAATTAAGGCCAAGGTTTTTATCAGTACACATTAAGGTCCTAGCTAGTGTAACTGGTGGTGGAGGGACCGCTAACCAAATAGGGTACCTAGATAAAGCGTACTCCTCAATGTCCTCCCAATCATAGTTGTCAATGTCAATTCTGTAACTTTGGAAGCAGGGAGTAGTCGAAGACAAATGCAGAGGTGCAATAATGATAATATTATTTAAAAAACACAAAAGGCCAACGTAGAGTCAAAAGGCAAATCTCGACCATACAAACACACACATAACAATAAGACAATAAACGATACATGACGGTACAAACACAGAAACATAAATACATGTAGTGATGACTGTAATTGATCTAATAGTGGATGCATGGGAGGACATAAAAACTCAGAAAGACACAGAAACACACATGGAGTAGGTGGGAAACGGCTGTGCGGAGTGGGAGACTGTAACAAGAAGTCCTTACTAAAATATAAACTCAATATTGTGTGCATCTTTGGGAATGTAAAATATTCCATTTTCAGTTTAGATGCTTCTCAGCATCATACAGTATTTTCCCTAGACCATGCCTTCAGCGAGCTGCCAATGCACAAAAAAAATATTCAGGGCTCCAAACTACGAGTAATACCAGCTGAAGTTTTTGGTTTAATGAGCAGCAGTGGCCCATCAGACATCAAGAAACCAGACATCTGAAGGCTGCAGGGATGCTTAATTACATCTCTGATTGATCCTGCAAGATTATTCAGGGGACATTGGGATGTGTTTGTAGCATGGGGGTTTGTGGTGTGTGTGTGTGTGTGTGTGTGTGTGTGTGTGTGTGTGTGTGTGTGTTTGTGTGTGTGTGGCCTTGTTTTTGTATGGTTGTGGGGCCCTGAAATTTTGGCGATGGATCCACAACCATACATAAACCTGACAAAAAGGTGTAAATTTAGACCTAGTGGGGACAAATTGTACTTTGTGCCACATGAGGGGAATTGCGAGGTATGGCTCAGGGGTTAGGTTTAGGGAGAAACCTACTATTGGGCATAGGGTTAGAATTGGGGTTACTATTAGGTTTAGGCATTACTGATTAGGTTTAGGGTTAGGTTAGGGTAAGGGTAGGGTTAGGGTTAGGGTATAGCTTAGGGTTAGGTTTATGGCTAGGAAATAGGGAATATTTAGGGCCCCACAAAGATAGAAAAAAAAATTGTGTGTTTGTGTGTGCATATTTTCTGTTAATGCATAAATACATAAACATGTGTGATTTGGGAAATAAATAAGACATGCATATGTTATTTGATGGGTTTGAGAATTTTGTGTTCTGTGGTTATAATGCTTATGGTTGTACATAGCTAGCTAATCTGAAATAAGCATCTGAAGTCAACTATTACTGGTTTTGCCTGTGTTCATTTCCAGGTTATTTTATGAAGAATGGTGAGTACTTAGGCAGTTGCCTTGTTCGGGGTGTAGTTGTTGATGTTATCAGCATTATCGTGTGTCTGAATCATTTTAACCATCAATTTTTTCAGTGAAAGACTTGGTTATGAATTCCCAATCGATGGAAATATGTATTTCTAATAAAATAATGAAACAGGAGTAGCATAATACAACAATAAAACACTGGAGCAACACACAAAATGCACTTGTAAGAAATGCACTGGATTAAAAATAATATGTGGTTCACAGGGATATTACAGTTAGTGGCAGGGTAGCAGGGTACTACCGTACTGCCACAGGGGTATGTGTCAGCTATTGAGTAGTCTTATGGCTTGTATACACAAATGGCACTGTACTAGATTAGCAGCAGTGAGACAAAGAAAGTTTATAGCAGCAGTGTAAAAAAATAGTATATACACAGTAATATTCAGAGTAATACAATGTGCAGGGGATACCCAGGGACATGTGTCATTTAGCAACAACTGATTTTCCCTTAGTAAAATTATGGTCTGTCTTCTTAAAGGGGGATAATGGCAAATATTGAACATGTATCTACATTTGTGCTCATACGTTTGCATCCTCTGGCAGAAAGTGTGCAATTTCAGCATTGATTGACAATATGACTGTTCATGCAAAAACTCTGACTGTTCTTTACGAATAGTGCTCATATGAATCCATTAAGTATCACACAGTTGTTTGGCTCCTTTGTAAATCATACTGATAACAGAACTCACCCAAATGGCCCTGATCAAAAGCTTACATACCCTTGAATGTTTGGCCGTGTTACAAACACACAAGGTGACATACACAAGAGAAAATGACAATTAAAGGTTAATTTCCCACTCTTGTGGCATTTAAATAGCAATTAGTGTCTGTATAGAAATAGCCAATGAGTTTCGTACCTTTCAAGTGGATGCACTGAGCCACCTAGATACTTTATGGGGAGCAGAAAAGAACTGTCCAAAGACCTGCGTAATAAGGTACTGGAACTACATGAAGTTGGAAATGGATATAAAAGCTATCCAAAGCCTTGGAAATTTCAGTCGATACTGGTCAATCACTTACTAACAAGTGGAAGATTCAGGGATCTCTTGCTACCAAGCCAAAGTCAGGTAGACCAAGAAAGATTTCAGCCAAAACTGCCAGAAGAATTGTTCGTGATACAAAGAAAAACCCACAGGTAATCTCGGGGGACTTACAGGCAGCAGCATAGAGACCTGTATTCCACTGCTGGTTTGCTTCTAAAGCTAAGCAGGGTTGGGCCTTGTTAGTCCCTGGATGGGAGACCAGTGCTGCTGGAAGTGGTGTTGGAGGGCCAGCAGGGGGCACTCTTCCCTCTGGTCTAAAGATCTTTCCCAATTCCCCAGGGCAGTGATGGGGACATCTGCCCTGCGTAGGGTGCCATCTTTCGGATGGGACGTTAAACAGGTGTCCTGACTCTCTGTGGTCATAAAAAATCCCATGGCACTTATCATAAGAGTAGGGGTGTTAACCCCGGTGTCATGGCCAAATTCCCAACCAGGCTTCTCACTTCAATCATGGGCACCTAATAATCCCCCTCCTTCCTAATTGGCATATTCAACTACTTACCTCTCCACCTGATAGCTGATCTGTGCTGAGCGTTCTAGCGCAAAATGGCTGCCGTGCATCACCCAAGTGGGTGCTACACATTGGTGGTGGATGAGATGGGCTTTCCCCTCCACTGTGTAAAAGCACTTTGAGTTCCTTGGAAGAAAAGCGCTATATAAGTTGAATGCATTATTATTGTTATTATTATTACAGGCTGCTCTGTTTCAAGGAACACACGAGGAGCTGCATGGTCGTGTTGCCAGAAAGAAGCCTTTACTGTGCCAGTGCCACAAAAAACCTGGTTATAATATGCTTGACCACACCTTGACACGCCTCACTGCTTCTGGCACACTGTCATTTGGAGTGACGAGACCAAAATAGAGCTTTATGGTCACAACCACACAGTGCATCCAGAAAGTATTCACACCGCTTCACTTTTTCCACATTTTGGTGTTACACCCTAATTCCGAAATGGATTAAATTCAATATTTGCCTCAAAATTCTACAAACAACACTGACAATGTGAATGAAGTGTGTTTGAAATCTTAGCCAATGTATTAAAAATAAAATACAAATATCAACATAATTATTCACAGCCTCTGGTCAATACTTTGTCGAAGCATCTTGAAGCAGCAACCACAGCCTCAAGTCTTTTTGAGTATGAAGTGCCCTGTACTGCCCTGCTGGTTTGCTTCTAAAGCTAAGCAGGGTTGGGCCTGGTTAGTCCCTGGATGGGAGACCAGTGCTGTTGGAAGTGGTGTTGGAGGGCCAGCAGGGGGCACTCTTCCCTCTGGTCTAAAGATCAATCCCAAGGCCCCAGGGCAGTGACGGGGACACCTGCCCTGCTTAGGGTGCCGTCTTTCGGATGGGACGTTAAATGGGTGTCCTGACTCTCTGTGGTCATTAAAAATCCCATGCCATGTATAGTAAGAGTAGGGGTGTTAACCCCGGTGTCATGGCCAATAGGTGGTGGATGAGGTGAGCTTTCCCCATCACTGTGTAAAGCGCTTTGGGTTCTTGAAAAGCGCCATATAAGCTGAACGAATTATTATTATTATTATTATTATACAAGCTTGACACACCTACTTTTGGGCAGTTTCTACATTTCTTCTTTTCAGGACCTCTCAAGCTTCATCAGGTTGGATGGGGAGCATCGTTGCACAGCCATTTTCAGCTCTCTCCAAAGATGTTCAATCGGTTTTGAGGCTGGGCCACTCAAGGACATTCACAGAGTTGTCCTGTAGCCAGTCCTTTGTTATCTGGGCTGTGTGCTGGGTTGTTGTCCTGTTGGAAGATAAACCTTTGCCCCAGTCTGAGGTCCAGAGCACTCTGGAGCAGCTTTTCAGCAAGGATGTCTCTGTACATTGCTGCATCCATCTTTCCCTCAATCCTGACTAGTCTCCCAGATCCTGCCACTGAAAAACATGCCCACAGCAGGATGCTGCGACCACCATGCGTAGGGATGGTATTGGCCAGGTGATGAGCGGTGCCTGGTTTCCTCCATTCAGGCCATCGTGTTCAATTTTTGTTTCATCAGACCAGATCATTTTGGTTCTTATGGTCTGAGAGTCCTTCAGGTGCCTTTTTGCCTACTCCAGGCGGTCTCTCATGTTCCTTTTACTGAGGAGTGGCTTTCGTCTGGCAACTCTACCATATAGGCCTGATTGGTGCAGTGTTGCAGAGATAGTTATTGTTCTGGAAGGTTCTCCTCTCTCCACAGAGAAATGCTGGAGCTCTGTCAGAGTGACCATCAGGTTCTTGGTCACCTCCCTGACTAAGGCCCTTCTATCCGGATCACTCGGTTTGGCCATGCAGCCAGCTCTAGGAAGAGTCCTGGTAGTTCCAAACTTCTTCCAATTATGGATGATGGAGGCCACTGTGCTCATTGGGATCTTCAATGCTGCAGATATTTCTCTATATCCTTCCACAGATCTGTGCCTCGATACAATCCTGTCTCGGAGGTCTACAGACAATTTCTTACACTCCATGACTTGGTTTGTGCTCTGACATGCACTGTTAACTGTAGGACCTTATATAGACAGGTGTGTGCCTTTCCAAATCATGTCAAATCAACTGAATTCACCACAGGTGGACTCCAATCAGGTTGTGGAAACATCTCAAGGATGATCAGTGGAAACTGGATGCACCTGAGCTCAATTTTGAGTGTCATGGCAAAGGCTGTGTATACGTATGTACATGTGCTTTTTTCGTTTTTATTTTTTAATACATTTTCTAACATTTCAAACACACTTCATTCACATTGTCATTATGGGGTATTGTTTGTAGAATTTTGAGGGAAATAATTAATGTAATCCATTTCGGAATAAGGGTGTAACAACAAAAAGTGGAAAAAGTGCTGTGAATATATTCCGGATGAACAATAAGCGCTATGATTGGAGAAGGGTCAACAAGGCCTATAGTGAAAAGAGTACCATCCCCAATGAAGCATGGTGGTGGCTTACTGATGTTTTGGAGGTGTATGAGCTCTAAAGGGATGGAGAAAAATTTATGGCAAGATGAATGTTACATGTTATCAGACAATACTGGCAGACAATTAGCAATCTTTTGCATAAAAGTTGCGCATGGGACGCTCTTGGACATTCCGACAGACCCTAAGCACAAGGCCAAGTTGACTCTCCAGTGGTTACAGCAGAAAAAGGTGAAGGTTCAGGAGTAGCCATCACAGTCTCCTGACCTTAATATCATCGAGCCACTATGGGGAAAACTCAAACGTACGGTTCATGCAGGATAACCAAAGACTTTGCATGAACTGGATGCACTTTGCCAAGATGAATGGGCAGCTATATCACCTGCAAGAATTCGGGACCTCTGCATGCTATCATTGATGCTAAAGGCAATACACCGTTTTGAGAACTGAGGGTATGCAGACTTTTGAAAAGGGGTCATTTCATTATTTTATTTGTTGCCATCTTTTGTTTCATGATCATGCCATTCTGTTATGACCTACAGTTGAATATTAATCCCATAAGAAATAAAACCAAATAGTTTTGCCTGCTCACTCATGTTTTCTATAAAATCTATTACCAATGCTCCAGGGGTATGCAAACCTTTGAGCAAAACTGTAGGTTAATAAATCCCTTTTCCTCATTTTTGGACTGTCTGTTAGGAGACAGCTCCAGTGGCGGTCGGTGGATCTTAATCTGGGGGCGCTGGCTCATAGTACTGTCCGAACTGGAGGAAACGGAACGGTATCGCACAGTATCGCACAATGGGTTTGGTGTGTTGCACACTGTTCCATTCACTCCGGTCCCGAGCGTTACATGAGCCCGCCCTCCCCAATTAAGATCCACCGACCGCCGCTGGACAGCTCTCTCACTTAGAGATTACATGTGAATGGACATATGAAGGACCCACCTTTTTATAATGACATGCTTTTCATGGAATATGTTCCATTCATGGGTTTAAGGTGCACTGTTCTGTGGCTCAGGCTGTAGCATGCAGCCTGTGTCCATATTCTGCTAGATGAGCAACTATACGTAAAGGTATCATCTCTGCCACACTGCCATGTTTTGAATGATGAATGAGTAATTGTTCTGTTTGTGCACATGCTGTTCCAATAAGCAGAAAGGCCACTTCGCTGTTAGTTCCTCAGGTCTTGGCAGAGATCTCATGACAGATATGAATTTGAACTCGCAGCTCAAATGTTTCACATAAAATGTATATGAAATATACAATATAAATCAATTGAACGGGCTTCAATCGTGTTTTATTTCCATTGTGGCAGAGCCTTTCTTTTTTCCTAGGTCCACTCAGTACTATCCAGTGATATAGTGATTGAATGGCCTTGTCATGCAAGACTTGCTACAGCCTTACTTCACAGTCCCTGGGTGAGTGTGATACACTTTTTGACAGAAGATCCAACAATGAGTTAAAGGGATTTATGAAGTTAGACATACTTTCTATATTTGCTGAAAAGTCTCCTTTCCCCAAAGTTATGTCAAAGAAAAGTCACAATAAATGTAATTATTTCTGAACGATACAATGCCATTCCAGATAATGGAAAAGGAAAAACGTGTAATTCATCATTGTCAAAGGGAGAATTGCGAATGATTTGTAATAGTAAAATGTCGCTGCATTTAAGATTGTGAAAGACATTCGTCTATAGGAACAGATAGAAAGTCCTACCCTGTTGATTACTTTCAGGAAGTTCCTGTGTCACTATTTCTCTCTAGTCCCTTCATCACCAAATCTGGACCCCGAAGCCAGTTCCAATATGTATTTTCATTGCAACCCTCTAATCTGGGACCTCAGGTGACTGCAATTAATAATGAGGTTGAACAGAAAACCAGAAGGCTCCGGACCTCGTAAAGAAGGCTCCGGACCTTGTAAAAGTGGAATACCGCTGGTATGGTCCAATACCCGTTGTTATTTAAAATGATTAAACTTGTCAATGTGGATGTTATGCACTTTGTTAGTATTTCAAAAATAGTTAAATAACATATTTAAAACAATTGGTGGTGGAAACGGCCTTCCATAATCAAATGAACTGTGTGTTCAATTCCAGACTGTGTCATTATTAGCTTGTTTGACAGGTCCTTACAAACCTTTCTTCTGTCATTACGATAACAGGTAGAAATGGACCAGTAAAAGATTCACAATAAAATAGTAAAGGTAGAAATTGGTGTGTTACATCAGAGTGAAATTAAAGGAACCAATCCAGTACGATTTATATGAGTGGAGGAAGACTGAATTTAAAGCAGAAAAACCCTCTGTCTCCAGCTCATGGATGTTTCTGGAAGCCATTCCAAAACTCTAAGACCCTTTGGAACCAGATGGGTTTACAATAGAAAAAGATGAAATTGTTTTTGCGGTAGGTAAATGTCACTCATTACTTTGCTTTGTGTTGTTGTACATCCCACATAGCAGATACACGCACATACATACTGTTCATTACATAGGCCTGCAGCTGCATACACAAACACGTCCACTCTTTGATTGCTGTTGTATTTGTGCTGTGGCTGGTGTCTTAAGGTGTTGTAGTCCATTTGTGTGATTTATGTATCTCCTCTCAGCCCCATTCACATAGGAGACATTGTTTCTTGTGCCAGACCATCACTGTAAATTGGAATGTGTCCTTTTTGTGTCAGTTTGTGCTTTGAATTTAGTCTTTGAGCTGCAAAGAATGGACAACGCATTGACTCATGAATGTTAGTTTCCTGACATCCCCAGAACAAAATTCACAAGCCAAACTAAATTAGAGAAGGCCTGCCAGTCGCTGCCCTTATAACTAAAAAGAGCATATGATTCAATCATAGGATCAAATCAATAACTAACGTTGTCTTGTTCAACTATTTTCTGACTCTTAAGCATTTTAGGTCACTCTTAATGGTATTTAATAGAAGATATTGAAGCTATATTTACAGGCTGTTCTCAAACAATTTTATTTTACCTAACTAACGTTAACCTCAGTATCCACTGGACCTATATAAACACTGAGAGAGTTAATTTAACACTGACGTTTTTGCTGTGTACCCACATATCGCCGTAGGAATGCGTTGATATATTTATGCCATGTATTTGTCTACAAACAAAAGGTGTGTGCTGTGAGTTTGGTGCTGACTACAATTCTAGCATCCAGCGTCCTTGACAGGTAAACTAGACCATTCTGTAATGGTATATGACCATGGGATTACAAACGACTGCATGAACACTGCAGAGCGGCTTGGATTTTGTTCATCTGTGGAGCTGCTGGAGCACTACAGTCAGAGCTCTTCTGTTTCTGTCTGACTAGAGGGAAGAAAGGAACTGATAGTCACATTGAGGTAAAGATTTAGTGGGGGTGGGAGAAAGAAAGAGGCAGTGAGAGATAGATTTGAGATAAAGAAAGCAGTGGCAAAGGTAATATGCATTTATTAACACACCGGTACCTTACTTTTTCTCAGAAAAGAATAGGTGAAAGTAAGGCGATATAAAGAGAGAGAGAGTGTAAGATAGTGAAAAGTTGCATTGAAGGAGAAAGACAGGTTTGGGAATGGAGACAATGAGATGGAGAGGAAGACTTAGAAAGACAGAGAAAGCGTAGGAAATAAACAGAGCTTGAAACTGTGTCTCTGTGATTTCCCTCGCTTCACACCTCTGCCACCTCAGCAATCTGGCAAAAGAAATATATTTCTGATAATTTTTCAAACTTGAAAGTACATTACTTACAAACACACTTTCTCTTAAAAACACACACATACAGAAAAAGCAGTAGCTCAGCATTTAGTGGAATATTATTCTATGGCTCCGTCCATTGTATTAAAATTCAACTATTATCTTTAAAGTTCTCTTCAATCACATTGTGTTTTCATATATTGCTTTTTTTAATAGGAACATTTAGAACAAATTGCTTTATATTGACTTTAAAAGAAGCCAATACTTACAAAGAACAAGCCGTTTGTGCCAGGGTAAGATCACTTAAGGTGAAATATTTGTTTTTAAACATTGTTTTTGAAAGAACTTGGCGATTTCAATTGAGGGTGACTGGTATTCCCTTAGAATCCCTGATACTCTATTAACATTTTTATGTTTGATGTTGAATTTCCACAATAAACTGAATACCCAGAACATCTATAACAATAACAAAATGCTTGAACTCCCTTGATTATTTGTATTGCCAAATTTTTCATTAATTGTTCATTACACCATGTAATTAGTGGCTTGCCAAACTGTACAGATGCAACAAATGCAACAGATACATAAAGAGCTTTGTCTGATATGTGGTTATTTTTTCAGTCTAGGGGATTTTCTTACATTGTAAATGCATGTGTTTCACAATTTACTTACACATAAAGGCTGGGGGGGGTTATCAATGGAGGGCATAAGTACATGTGGTACATTCATGTAGGTACAATGTAAAAACTACATAGGTGTAACACTTTGAGTTAGCTTGTCAAAATGAATTGATACCTTTGGAATATGTGATCATTGCATACTTGTACAGAACACCCATACCAAAACACTGGCATTAAACTGAAAGCTTCTGGAAGCTGAATCCAAGTGAGAGAATACAAAAAGTAGGACACCACAGAGTTTATTATGTATCTGTATTTTGTGTGTGCATCTGAGTTCTCTGTTACAACGGGAGGCTTCAGGGAAACAGAGAAGAATGAAGATGAATGTAGATAAGAAGAGTTTCTAATCACAGGCTGGAGGA
>JACXGM010025078.1:0-15458 GCA_016801145.1 Umbra pygmaea | reverse complement strand
CAGATTTCGCTTATCCATGTCGTAAATTCTAAGGGCGAGGTCTCTAATCAATGCAAATTTGTGGGCGTGTTATTAAAATTACGATGGTTTTCAACCGTCTGATTTATCAACAGCCGCTCATTCGTACGCTGGAATTGGAGTGATACGAAAGTTTTGTAAATCACACGTGAGTCTCGTCGTAAGATGATTTCTGCGCTCATATCTACACTGGTTTCTACGCACGTTTGATAAATGAGGGCCAGTGTGTTCAGGTGGCAGGTTATATCAGTTAAAATGTCAACTTTAATATCCATTAATATCCATCTCACTCCTTGCTTGCAACAAATTCATGGATTTGAGGGAGGAGACTGAGAAATCTTTCAAGAACTCTGCCACGTGACAACCACCTCACCTCATTTTGCAATGCTAAGTCACCGTACTCTGTCTGGTATTCCTCCAACAGCTCATGGAATTGACGCTGGTTTAGCGCCCTCGCAATAATAAAGTTAACCACACGTATGACTTGTTGCATTACCTTCTGTAAGTCCAAGTCTTTCAGTTTAGCGACAAGTGCTTCCTGGTGAATAATACAATGAAAAGCAACAAATTTGGGAATTTCAATTCTCTTTCAGGTCTATTAGTCCCTTCTCTTTCCCCCGCATGTTTGGGGCACCGTCAGTGCACACAGATGCCAGTTTGAACCAGTCAATATTATTATTTGAGAAGAAACTCATGAGTGCTTCCAGAATATTCTCACGTCTTGTTTGTGCAGTAAACATGAAAGTTCCTCTCTGGATGAGTCGTTTGTGGGAAGCGAACCCAAACACATAATTGTGCTTACATCAGTATTGTAATCGAGTGCAATGCTAAAACAAGGCGCCACTGATAGGTCTGCATTCAGTTGCTTACTGATGTCATCTATGCGCCTTGTTATGGTCGAGTCTGAGAATTGTAATCCTTTAATTTGCTTTAATATTGCTTCCTTGTTTGTGAAGTCAGCATACAATATTTTGGCTCAAGCCAAAAAACATTATTTGACAATCTCTGCATCAGTGAACGCCTTCTTGTTTTTTGCAAGTATCCAAGCAGAAGTTGCCTCAGTAATTGTCTCTGCAACAGAAGTGGATCTGTCCATCATTTTCTGTTGTCCTTTGAGCTGTCCTTTTAATTGCATTATATTATTAAATGTATTAAATATTTTATTCATTGCTTTTTGGTGGATACGTTTCATCGAAATGGGCATGGTGGGTTTGGAACTGCTGCTCTAAATTTGCTTGTTTAAAACAACTTACTGTCTTTTTGAAAAAATTAAAGAACACAGACACAGTTCTTGTTAAAGCCAGAAGTAGCAGGCCAAGTAAAATATCAGAGAGGCAAAGGCGACGGATGTTGAGAACAATCAAAAACAGCGCACTTTGCACAAGGAGAAGCTGTACGGGAGAGTGATGCGGAAGAAGCCTTTTCTGCAGACACGCCACAAACAGAGTTGCTTGATGTATACAAATGCACATTTGGACAAGCCAGCTTAATTTTGGAAGAAGGTGCTGTGGACTGATGAAAGAAAGGTAAAGTTATTTGGTCATAACAAAGGGCGTTATTCATGGCGGCAAAATAACACAGCATTCCTAGGCAAACACTTGCTACCCACAGTAGAATTTGGTGGAGGTTCCATCATGCTGTGGTGGGGCTGTATGGCCAGTGCCGTTACTGGGAAAATTATTGAAGTTGAGTGTCGCATAAATTTCACTCAATTTCAGCAGATACTTGAAAATAACGTAGAGGAATCAGTCACAAACTTGAAGTTACGCCGGGGCTATTTTAACGACCCAAAACACTGCTCAAAATCTACTCTGGCATTTATGCAGAGGAACAAGTACAATGTTCTGGAATGGCCATCCCAGTCCCCAGACCTGAATATAATTGAAAATATGTGGGGTGATTTGAAGGGGGCTGTCCATGCTTGGCAACCATCAAACCTAACTGAGCTGGAGATGTTTTGCAAAATACCTTCATCCAGAATCCAGACACTCATTACAGCTTACATGAAGTGTATAGAGGCTGTTATTTCTGCTAAATATAACTAAATATTGAGGTGATATTTCTGTTGGAGTGTCCAAATTTATGCACCTATCAATTCCGTTTTGATGCATATTGGACATTTTCTGTTTATCCAATAAACCTAATTTCACTACTCAACTACCACTGTGTCCTTCAGTTACTTGATAGATCAAAATGAAATTGCTGATCCAAACACCCAATTATTTATAAATGAAAATCATGGAAATTGTCAGGGGTGCCTAAACTTTTGCATACGACTGTATATCACCTAGTGTTACTATTTTCTACTGCTCTGCCACCACAGCATATTTATTGAACTATGTTTTTATTTTTACCTCATCTGTACATATTGTTTACTATTGCTATTTTACTGAATAGTATATATATTTAGTATCCTGTGTATTTTATGTGAAACTCTGTGTTGACTCTGGCACTGCTAAGTTTACCTTGGCCAGGTCGCCATTGCAAATGTTCCTAAATCAGCCCACTTGGTTAAATAAAGTTGAAAATAAATACATGGTTCAGTTCATTTCTAAATTAATTCTGCTGCTACCATCATTTGTTACATCATCAATAAACATGAGTAAGCCTGTTTCAGAGGCAGCCAAGCATGCCCATGCCATTACACTACCTCCACCTTGCTTCACAGATGAGATTGTATGCTTTGAATAATCTGCCGTTCTTATTTTTCTCCACGTTTGCCTTCTCTGTTCCAAACCTGTTCTGACTGACCTCTGTAATTTTAGCAAATTCTAATGGTCTGTATTTTTTTGTGTGTGTGATTTTCTGACAATTTACTTTTTTTCTCCCCTTCCAATTGGCCTTGTCCAATTTTCCCAATAACTCTGCCTTGTCGACAGGTCATTGATGTTAATCAGAGGTTGGCGTCTTGTAGTGTAATTCTGCAATCTTCAGCAAAAAGGCAATGTGACACTTTTACCACAGCCTTCTGGAGGCTGTTGTGATTTCTCCAACATTAATTTTAGGGTTGTTTTTCACAGCTCTGGTCATTCTTCTGTCATCAACTGCTGTATCTTTCCTTTGCCGACCTAATCAATGCTGAAGACCATTGCTTTCCTTTTTTCAATACATTCCAAACTGTTGATTTGACTATTATCAACTTTTGTGCTATGGTTCGAATTGAATTCCAATTTTATAGCATGTTTCTCTTTTATAGACAGCTTTCTAGTCTTCATGTTGGATTATACCTATTGACCACCAAAAGTAGTGTCCAAAGTCAAAAGCAAAGGATGGAACTGAGACTACACATTCACAGCTCTTTTATTTTGTAAACAATCCAATGAATCAACAAGAAAAATCTAATAAATTAAAAACAATGTAAACTTAATGTCCCAATACTAATGTGTACATAAAATAGAGGGATACAACTCTGAAAGTGCAACATGTGTGAAAAGCCATAAATATACACCACGTTCCAAATTATTATGCAAATTGGAATTAGGTGTCTTAAATATTTTGTTTTTCAATCAAACTCATGGATGGTATTGTGTCTCCTGGATCTTTGGGTCACTGAAATCAATCTCAGACACCTGTGATAATTAGTTTGCCAGATGAGCCCAATTAAAGAAAAACTACTTTTTAAGAAGGATGTTCACATTATTAAAAAGGCCACAGGTTTCAAGCAATATGGGACAGAAAAAGGATCTCTTTTCATCGTACTGTGAACAGATTTGTGGCTGATTCGGAGCACATACAAGTTTGTGCAGATAAAGGCATAATGAGGAAGGTTCCTGCCAAACTAATTCATTGGATTAAGAGAGCAGCTGCTAAAATGCCACTACAAAGCAGCAAATAGGTATTTGACGCTGCTGGTGCCTCTGGAGTCCTGTAAACCTCAAGGTTTATGATCCTCCAGAGGCTTGCAGTTGTGCATAAACCTCCTTATCTGCGACCCCTAACTAATGCTCACAAGCAGAAATGGTTGCAGTGGGCCCAGAAATACATGAAGACTAATTTCCCAATAAGGCCGCAACGTCAGCAAGGAGGTAGCAGAGTCATGTTTTGGGCCGTAATCATGGGTAGAGAGCTGGTAGGCCCCTTTTCACACCCTGAAGGTGTGTAAATGACCTCGGCAAAGTATATAGAGTTTCTGACTGACCACTTTCTTCCATGGTACAAAAAGAAGAACTGTGCCTTCCGTAACCAAAATCATCTTCATGCATGACAATGCACCATCTCATGCTACCAAGAATACCTCTGTGTCATTGCTGCTATGGGCATGAAAGGAGAGAAACTCATGGTGTGGCCGCCATCCTCCCCTGACCTCAACCATATTGAGAACCTTTGGAGCATCCTCAAGCAAAAGATCTATGAGGGTGGGAGGCAGTTTGCATCAAAACAGCATCTCTGGGAGGCTATTCTGACATTCTGCAAAGAAATTCAAGCAGAAATTCTCCATAAACTCACAAGTTCAATGGATGCAAGAATTGTTAAGGTGATATCAAAGAAGGGGTCCTATGTTAAAATATAACTTGCCCTGTTAAGAAGTTTTGGATTGAAATAGCTTTTGATTTAAGTAAATATGACCTCCTAATGCTGCAAGTTCAACAAATGACCATTTTCAGTTCTTTACAACCTATAAAATGTTTTGAAACTCTGTTGTGCATAATAATTTGGAACAGTGCATTTCGTTTTTTATTTTTGAAAAAAATACTGTTTTCATTGGGTGGTTTGTTCAATAAAATTAGAATTTTACCCTAACGGTTGGTGACTTGAAAATCATACTGACTGTCATTTGCATCGACTATTTAGGAAAATCAGTGTAAAATATAATTTGCATAATAATTTGGAATGTGGTGTATATGTTTAGAAACAGCCAGAATTTAAAGGTGCTAATCTGTAAAATTGCATCACATTCATCTTTAAATCATTAGGTCATAATATTCTTTTGAGTTTCTGTACAGCAAAAATAGCAAAACAAAAAAGAGCAGAGAGGTAGGAGATGGTAGAATTATGAGATCAGGAACCAGCAACCTTTGATTTAGATTTACATTGGTTATTTGAGGGCCAATATTTAAATGCCATAACAAATATTGAGCATACTATTATCAGTGTAGTTACATAGTTACGCAGCGTATTTAAGACATCAGTAGACTCATGAACGTAGGCTCATTTTGCTTTAGTGCAGCCTCCCGCACACCCCTGCCTCTGCCTCTTTGTTTTGTCTGGGTTATGTCTTTGGTTCTGTGTGATTTGGTTTGCTGGGGGGATTAGGTACTGCATACCAAGCTCATCAATCAAAATTATTGTTATTCTTAACTGCCGTTACATGTTGTGAATAGAAGCAATACACTATGTTACTATGTTGGCGGGGTTGCCTCAAAGTACAGAACCATTCACCAAAGAACTGAGTCATAAGTATGTGTGATGTTAATTTCATATTTAAGTTAATTTAAGTTAATTTCAGTGTGGCATTTCTGAACCTGGTTTAATGGTAATAATGGTAATAACTTGAAAAAAGAAAGCTACTGTACTTAATAAATTCCTAGTTAAGCAGTGCCTATATGTTACATTTGACTTTTTATCATAATATACAGCTTTTAAAACTGAAAATTGTTTATTTAGTTCCAAATTGTAACATATTCTAAAATTGAATGTTGTCGGCAGCTCCACAACTCCCTGGACAGATGTGGGACGGTGAACGGCACTCACATGATTCACCCAACCACATGTTGCCGTGCCGTTCTTTTCACACTGCTCATCCAACATGGAAGCCTTTAGTCAGATCATAAGTGGGACGATTACACTTATCAACCATACTTCCGTTAATGAACTAACAGGTGTCGCTGGATTTCTCTCCCAAATCCCAGACAGCACTATGCCAACTTGTGCTGCCTCATGTTGGATGTTCCAGGCATATTCTGAGAAGCCAAAGTCAGGCTCGAACCACTGACTAATTAAATAATCACACTCCAAATGTATGGTGTGACTAACGCAGTCATTGCTGATTGAAATTACTAAACATTATTCTGATTAGCTGATAGAATGATCTAGAGCCCACAATTTCCAACAATACTTTTTCTATTATAATTAAATAAGCCATTTGTGAAAATCACTAGCCTTGATGCAAGCCCGAACTCCGCCCATAACATTTTTTGGTCGGGAAGTTCAGTCTGGACTCGATCCATTGAGAAGTAATTATGCTCGGTTCAGAAATCGTCGGGCCAATCAAATTGCCAGGGTGGGCTTTATACGATGATGGACAGATGATCTGCAGTTAGGTTTTCATCATGTCATCAAAGAGCGCTTGGTTTGAACTGGTTTACAACAAAGATGACTGCAGCTGGAGAATCAAGATGTATAGATTCCGCTATCGTGTCTGTTATAAAATAAATCGACAGCGAATTAATTTTAAAAGACGAACAGAGAACTGCAATCAAGGCATTTGTCAAACGTAAAGATGTGTTTGCCGTCCATCCTACAGGATTCGTCAATTATTGCGTTGCTCTGATTGGTTGCAGTATCAGACTCACATTCTGACTAGAATATCAGTATGACAAAGTCAGGCTAGAAAATCACATTAAAATCATGATTTTGCTCATACTGGATCTTTAGAGTTTTATAAAGACTGAAGCATCTGTAGTTGATAATGTGGCCTGAAAATGAACATTTCTCAATGGGCTATTTGTTAATAGATTTTGAGTTTGTCTTTCATTCGTCTCAAGAGAATCCATGATGGGATGTGGCTGGTTGTCCGGTGAAATATTGTTGCTTAACTGCCCCATGGCCACCATTTTAAAAGACCTGCATTTCTATTATGAATATGTCAGCGTGACATGGTCTATTTGAGTGAGTGTTGTGAAGTGATGCTGTATCACACCTGTACTGGTGAGTCACTCAGTATTCAGCTGGCCCAGCTGCATGTGAGAGGCAGGGAAACAAAGCCCACTCCATCATAATGAACACTGCCACTGGATGGAACCGGCGCTTGTAATGAATAATCATAGCATGCAGAAACACACAGGAATGCAGAAAGAGGGACAACAAGGGGAAAAAGCCAGGTGTGTGCCATGAATTATATAGGTAACATGCCAGATGAAAAGTCTATCTCACTTTTGGTTTCCCTATTGCCCTCAGTACCAACTTGTGTGGATATTCACACAAGAAGCATTACTGTATGTGATTTTCTCCTCAGATTTGAACTGCCTTTGGAACATTTATAAATAAGCATTAATACACGGCAGACTGTGTGTTGCCAGGGAATAACTGCACACCTCAGCAGTGTGAGAAATAAATAAGCCATTATAAAAGTTTCAACATTTTATTTGTGAAAATTAATTTCTAAAATAATATTTTAACTGAAAATGGTCGATAGGCACTCGACCCTGTCAACATCCAACACAGCCTACTAACCAAATGTACTGTACTGACAACCAACATCTATCTGTACAGTTGCCAGAGAAATAGCTAAGTAGCTGAATTAAAAAAAAGTTTGTCATTTTTCTGGAGACATTTAAATAAATACATCCATTACAAGCCAAGATGCACTGACTATCTACAGTTGCAATCAAAATTATTCAACCCCCATTGCAAATCGGTGTATTGTTAAAACTTATAGATTTTCAATAGTTTTCAATGAAAAAATAAAAAAGCAATTGATATAGCTCAGCACAACATAAGCATCAAGTTGTTTCCCCAAATCCAAATGAAAATGCAAAACAATATGACTTCTCCAGTCTCAAAATTATTCAACCCCCTGAATAGCATCCCTCACAACAGCACAAATATACAGAAACATGTGTTGTCCCAAGCACACCTGATGCAACTAATCAAGGGCTTTATTAGTTGCACCAGGTGTGCTTGAGCTGGAATACATAAAATACCTGAACTGGCTGAGGGTTTGTTGAGTGTCACATTTGACTGCATTTGAATAGTCTAAAGAATAGTCCAAATAGTTAAGAGAAGAGGTCATTGCCCTTCACAAACATGGAACAGGATAGAAAAAGATTGTGTAGAAGCAGATTCTTCATATAATATTGATTATTATTATATATCAGTCTGATTGATTGCTTCATTCATAAACAGTCAGACTGATAAATAATAGCAAAGGTACTGCATGTTCCCAGAGACACCGTTGGATTCATAGTTTGCAAGTTCAAATTAAAGGGACAAGTAGTTAAACTACCTGGACGGGGCAGAAAAAGGAAGCTATCAAAGGCTGCAACCAAATTTCTTAGATGGCAGGTTGTAAAAAACTCTTGAGTGACTGCAAAGACCTGCAGCAAGACTTGGTGGCAGCAGGCACTGAGGTTTCAGAGAGGAAGGAGCATACTAAATGCAGGTTTTCATGTCAGAACTCCAAGAGGTACTCCACTATTGACCCAACAGCACAAGACAAGTTGGCTCCAATATGCTCAAAATCATATAAAGAAGCCACAAAGGTTTTGGGATTCTGTTGTGTGCAGCAATGAAACAAAACTGGAACTTTCATAATGATGGATCAGCAGTATGTCTGAAGGAAGAAGAATGAAGCTTACACTGGCAAGAACACTCTGCCCACATTCAAGCATGTTGGTGGCTCTGTGATGCTCTGGGGCTGCTTTGTATCCTCTGGCACAGCGAACCTGCAGCATGTGGAAGGCAAGATGGATTCATTGAAATATCAGGAAATCCTAGGAGAACACTTTATGACATCTGTGAGGAAGCTGAATCTTGGGCATCAATAGGACAATGATTACAAGCATGTCTCAAATTCCACCAGGGCTTGGCTGCAGAAGACGTCCTGGAAGATTCTACAGTGGCCTTCATAGTCACTTGACTTGAACTCCATATAAAATATCTGGTGGGATTTGAAGAAGGCGGTTGCACCATGCAAACCCAAACATATTACTGAACTGAAGGCCATTGCTCATGAGAAATGGGCTAAGATTCCTCAGGAACACTGCCAGAGACTGGTGTCTGGATATGCATCTCTTTTGCAGCTGGTAATAACAGCAAAAGGGTGCTGTACTAATAAAAGTCATTATCAGTTGCATTTGCAGTTGAATTTGGAGAAAACACTTGAAGCATTTGTTGTGTTTAGATATTTCAATTGCATTTATTTGATTTGTTCATTGCAAACTGCTGAGTCTTTAAATTTTGACAATAAAGCTGATTTGCAATGGGGGTTGAATAATTTTCAGTACAACTGTATCTATCCGTTATGCTGGGCAGTGGTTGGTCAATTTGATCTGCCTCATGTGGGATCTCCGCGCAAAGACGGAGAAGACGTACACACATTTTGAACTCATTACCACCTTAACCTAGCAGTCGTGTAAAGTAGCAAATTAGTCTTGCAACATTTTGTATGATAAGTTAAAAACAAAATATCATTTGATGCAAGAATCATAAGTGTGTAAAATAGCATACTGCAATACAATTATATTGTGATTTGTATTTCTAGAATAATGTCTGGGAGATTGATTAATGTCTTGTGCAGCAATGTAGAAGTCATACAATGCATCAAAATGATAAAGTAAGATACAACGTTTCATTTCTAATTCATTGTGACACCAAGGAAAAACAATTTTTGTTTGAAGGATACATTTGAAAGATTACTTGTTAGTGATTGCCAGACTAAACTGAGGACGCAGTCAATGTTGTACATTTTTTAAATATTGAAAGATTTTTTCATTAAAAAAACCTGTCAACTTCTGTTTCCAATTAGTCATGGAGCTTGTGATTGGATCTATCTGGTTGTTATTACCCATGGAGTTGCAGAGCTGACAGCAGGATGTCTTGTTTGGCTAGCTAACTGTAGTAACTGGCTAATACTTGCATTTAAAAATGCATCTCAGCACCGGCTGCTACTTAATCAATGAAATCTGATTGCATTATGCATGCCAGAAAGCTCATTCAGAAGTGAATGTCTAGCTCTCTGCTTTTTTTCCCTCACTGCAACATGCAATGTTTTCACACTTATTTTTATGACCACACTCTTGAAGAAGATATATAATATACTATAATCAATATATATATATATGTATTTTTTATTTTTTTTATTAATGTATCATCCCCTTATATATTATGCTTTACTGCACTGAATTCTAACATTGGATGTCCACATATTTTAAAGCAATGTGAATCCTGTGTGTGTTTCCAGTATATACAGGAGATGAACAAAATAACGAAAACAACTAGCAATATACTAATATCAATCACCTAATGATTAGATAGGATATTTCCTTCAGAATTGCTCCATTCTTTTTTGGAATGTTTTCATACAAGATCCAAGATGCGTGTACGTTTATATGTAGATTTTGTATTCAAGTTCATTTAAATAGTAATTTAATTTAGTGTATTGGTTTTCTCATGTATTACTTTAATTTGACTGAGGACACATTCACATTTACAGCAATGAACTGGGGACCAGTTAGGGTTAAAAAGGGATGGAACAAAAATAGTGTGTTCTGACACTTGATCTAGCAACCTGTTCTGTTACTGGTCAGATGCTTTAACCACTAGACTACCTACCTACCCTTATCAACATTTGCAATGATTACTTTTTGGGTTAGGAATTGAGATTAATAGATTAAAAATCCATGTTCTCCTAATGTAATTGTTACTCTATTACAAAATGTTCCAAAGAAATGTCACTGCTATCTTTACAATACTACTGCACTACAACTTAGCTGCATGTATATGTCAACCTTAGCCTGTCAATATTGTCATTTTGATATTGCTATATATATTGTTGCACTTTTGGGATATTATGCACTGTGGTTTGTGTGCACCCAGTAATAGTAGGGTTAATGGTGTGCAAACTTTTATTTAGCTATGATAGTTTAACCTGATTAATAAAGAATAGAGTTGACAAGGGTTATATAGGTCAGATTTAACCACGGGAGAGCAACTGCCCCCCTGAAATATTTAAAGTTCAACGCTAACCATGGTGTGGCACAGAACACAGGGAGAATTTGCCTTCTATTTCAAAAAAAAAGTTAAAATGTAACCAAGCAAAAGCCATGTGACAGTGAATGTACATGAATATTAGGTTGTTCTCCACATGGCGTTAGTAGTTTTTAAACATTGATTCGAGGATGTTCTCACGACAAGCCTAGTAATAAATAGACATGTACTCTGTACATACAATATTTTCAAAAGGTCCTTCATGTAGCATCATTTTGACATAAATTAAAATCTTCTGGTCATAAGTTATACCACAGAGCACTAACAGAGCTGCTACTAACAGCATATTTCATTTACTAATATTATGTTAAGTTTTCCCATCTAGCTGAGATGAATGTTTGAACTGAAAGTTGCTCTAATTAATTATGCCAACTAAATGACAAATGATGTAAATGAAAAGTCAATATAGAAAACCTTGAAGGATGACTATAGACCCAGGCTTGAGCTCGGGTGATGTCAGCTAAAATGGGCCATGTTTTGCAGCCGCGGTTGGTGGATCTTATTTGGGGAGGACGGGCTCGTATTTCGCTCGGGACCGGAGTGAACGGAATGGTGCGCAGCGCACAAAACCCAGTGTGCAAAACAAAAAAACACTGGGTTTTGTGCATAACGCACCATTCCATTCACTCCGGTCCCGAGCGCAATACGAACCCGTCCTCCCCAATTAAGATCCACTGACCGCGGCTGATGTTTTGGTAAATGACTATCATCAAATAAGCTATGCATAAGAACTATTGATATTTTTATAAATTAGCATGGGTTGCTTAAATATGTATATATACAGTATATATTTTTTTTTAGGTGAAAAAGTAAAATTGTTTTAAAATAAGCTTACTTATAATTGCTTCAATACCCTTATTAGTGATGACTAACATTCACAATGTCAGGCTCACTTACCTTACAATATTTCTGACAAGCTTCATGTAAAACCCTGCCCGCCTAAGAAAACTCAGATCAAAACTATTGTTACAAGTCAAGTATTGAAGCAACAATGTGATTGGCTGTAAAAAAGTTATTGTGATTGGCTGTATGAATATAAAGAGAGAGGACGCTCCAACCTTATTTGGCCCATTTTACCTGATAGGCCATTTTAGCTGACATCACCCTACTCTGTTTACCCACAGAAATCCAGGATCATTGCATCAAGTACAATGAATGGATAGTTTTATAATGTAATTTAATATGAAGACAATATTCCTAAGGTTTGGTACCTTATGTTTTCCATTCACATGAATTGAATACCAGTGCAGACCTATACAGTACATTCCATTTTTTTATTCAAAATGAACACCTCTTCCCTGCACCATCAACAGACAATATTTTTGCGGGATTTGGGATTCGATTTCTGTTCTTATTGCGGTGCTATTGCTGTATAGTACACACTGGGTGATCAGGGCAGGGCACTGTGTGTCTGACTCACCTTAGTTCTCCTCAGCACGTCCTTGACGGATTGCATGGATATTGGCTGCCTGCTTAAGAAATAACACCCCCCCATCAGTTTGATAAAAGAGCTCCGGAGGAGAAGCGGCTCTCCTCTGCTGGGTGTTTACATCTCAGACGCAGTCTCAGGGATGATCATGTATTCACTGGGGATTTGGGGGGGGGTGTAAGTGCTCCCACGGGAAATAAGGGTCACCTCTTTAATCTCTGAGAGTCCTCTCTCACTCTCTCCATCGTTTCTCTTTTTCTCCCTTCATCATTCCCTTCTGTCTATCTGAATTTCTCTGTCTCGTCTTTCTTAATCTTTCGATTATTCTCAACCCCCCTGCTCTGTTCAGTGTGGTGATGTGACGTGATAACGTCAAAGGGCTATGCTGAAAGATTGTAGCATTTGTGAATGCCTCAATACATTTAACACCATGTTGGTAATCTCGGGTTGTATTTATGCTTGCCAAACTGATAGAATAATAAGTGAGGTCTAGGACTGGGGAGCTTGTTGATTATTCACACAGGTTTTTTGTGTTGGGGTTATCTAGGGTCAACAGGCAATGATCAAAACAATCATGAGTGGTTGGAAAACCAGACGTACACATAACATATTGGCATGTGAGCCACAGGCGTAGCCAGAAATGTGTTGGTGGGTGTGCCTGGAGAAATGTGGATGTGCCATAATATATAAGACTTCAAACCAAAAGTAAAACATATGTTACTACTTAAACGTACAATATGTAGTTTTTGGACGCCAGGGGGCTCTCAATCAAAACAATCGAAAAAGATGTACTTGGATGACGTCGGGAAGTAGCGTGGGATCATGGGTTTGTTAACATGGTCAATGACAACCTTCCAATCTAGCGTTTCTGGCAGAAAAAACACTGACAAAGTAATGTATTGTTAAAAATATTATAACTTTATTCACGTTATGTTTGGCGGTTCCCTGGAACTTAGAGCAACTAGCGCAGTCAAAGGTTATATGACGCCATTGACGGAAGACAAAATGAAATGTCCCGTGTCTTCGAATTATATTACAAATTTCTCTGGATTTGAAAGTTGGTGGAAACATTTAGGATAATGTAAGTACACCACTAAGAATTGTTTATAATATACAGTGCCTTGCGAAAGTATTCGGCCCCCTTGAACTTTTCGATCTTTTGCCACATTTCAGGATTCAAACATAAATATATGAAACTGTAATTTTTTGTGAAGAATCAACAACAAGTGGGACACAATCATGAAGTGGAACAAATTTTATTGGATATTTCAAACTTTTTTAATATTAAAAAAGCACCTTCTTCTACATGTTTGGTGTGTCTCCCAGGTGGCTTGTGGCAAACTTTAAACAACACTTTCTATGGATATCACTCTTTCATAAAGGCCAGATTTGTGCAGTATATGACTGATTGTTGTCCAGAGTGATCATGGGCCTCTTGGCTGCATCTCTGATCAGTCTTCTCCTTGTATGAGCTGAAAGTTTAGAGGGACGGCAGGGTCTTGGTAGATTTGCAGTGGTCTGATACTCCTTCCATTTCAATATTATCGCTTTCACAGTGCTCCTTGGGATGTTTAAAGCTTGGGAAATCTTTCTGTATTCAAATCCGGCTTTGAACTTCTCCACAACAGCATCTCGGACCTTCCTGGTGTGTTCCTTGTTCTTCATGATGCTCTCTGTGATTTCAACGGACCTCTGAGACTATCACAGAGCAAGTGAATTTATACAGAGACTTGATTACACACAGGTGGATTCTATTTATCATCATTAGTCATTTAGGTCAACAATAGATCATTCAGAGATCCTCACTGAACTTCTGGAGAGAGTTTGCTGCACTGAAAGTATAGGGGCTGAATAATTTTGCTCGCCCAATTTGTCAGTTTTTTATTTGTTAAAAAAGTTTGAAATATCCAATAAATTTCGTTCCACTTCATGATTGTGTCCCACTTGTTGTTGCTTCTTCACAAAAAATTACAGTTTTATATCTTTACATTTGAAGCCTGATATGTGGCAAAAGGTTGAACTGTTCAAGGGGGCCGAATACTTTCGCAAGGCACTGTAGGTACAGTGATGTTTGCTTTTTTAATGCAAAGTACATATTTTGTTATTGTTTTGGAAAACTACATATTGTGCCTTTAATCTTACTACTTCACACAAACTATTAACACCTAATTATGCTGAATTAACAGTAATTCATTATAATAAATGTATTGCATTTGGATTTCATAAGCAATGGATGTCTACACAGTTCACCCCACATACAACATTCCAGTCTGGTGTACTGAGACTTCATTTATTAGGATTTATTATGTAAAATTGTAAAATAATTGTCAAAATACAGTTTCTGTGGCCTTTATCAGTCAAACACCTGCCTAGATTCAGTCTGAAACTGTTCAGACACACACAAAATGATTGATTTGATAAACAGATGAATAGCATGACAGGGTGGCCATCAGACTATAATCTATAATAATACAACACCACCCAGGAATTTACATGTGTTTTGATCATTCAAAACATTAATTATTGTGAAGGAGCTAAAGATTTCAGTGGGACACTGAGTAATGAAGTAATGAGTAATGAAAATGGGGCATTTTATGTGAGTAATTAATGATAAATTAGTCAATACCACAGTGATCGACATTTGCAACATTGGTAATGTCTTGGATTTAATTTGAATCAATGTAATGCCACCTTGGTTAATGGTAATTAAAAACATGCAAATCCATATGTGTTTGACCAGTAGCTGATATATTTTAGAAAAGTGCAGGCTTTGTAGAATAGATGTTACTGACAATATGAAGCACAAGTACTGTATAACTGTTTTAAAACAAATTCTTCAACTGTAAAAAAACATGACTAGCTTTTGCGTGTGTATGATGATGCTAGGCTAGCTAAACAACCAAACATTCACATAACTTACAAAAATGTGTTTTAATTGCATTCATTTCAGGATAAAAATCTACCAGCCGCGGTCGGTGGATCTTAATTGGGGAGGACGGGCTCGTATTACGCTCGGAACCGGAGTGAATGGAATGGTGCGCAACGAACAAAACCAATTGTTTTTTTGTTTTGCACACATTCCATT
>JACXGM010025077.1:0-15459 GCA_016801145.1 Umbra pygmaea | reverse complement strand
ACCGGGTGGTTATACCATGAACACCGCTAGTCACACTATAGAATTTGCGTACACGAAGTCAGACCAGACGTGAGATTTTATCGCAGCCTACGATCACGTTCAAATTGATAAATCCGCTGCTTTGCGTATGAATCGCCGTACGCCCGTCGTACGCCTGTTTTAGGTCGTACGCACGTTTCATAAATGAGGGCCAATGTCTCTCATCCCCCAATGTAAAAGCATTAGAAAATGTTAGAAACTTTATGTTTGCTACGTGCTTCCAAATATAATCAACATAAAAAGTAGCCCATCTACATGATACTATTCAGTCTGTCAAATCACACTTTAATGAATATTTTAAACCTAAATGGAAAAATCAACTGGGATCAGAAATGTTTTAAAAATAGCTTGTAAATCATTCAAACCTGCCCAATCAACTAGCCCTGTAGATTTTACTACTAAGCTACTCCACCGTTAATAACTCATAACTTACAATATGCACATGTTTTAGACTATTTAAAACCTATCTGAAGTCCGGAATGTTCTGATAAACCCAGACCCCCAGCTAATTATCTAGGGAGTCTGACCACACTATAAAAAATGTACTGTATCTACCTGTACTACAGTTTTACAGTTAGATTTGAGTAATTTAGCTCACATTTATATCCCCCATTCTTTATTAGGACTGGAAATCATGATAAAGATTAGTACTGTATTAGTAAGATGTTCCTTATTTGTTGATGACGTGGATTGTTGGTCTCCCAGTTGTAAAGACACGCTTGACGGAAGATGAAATACAGGACTACTCCACTGTTAATAGCAGGAATTCAAGTAGTTAGAACATCGGGCCAGTAACCATCAGGTTGCTGGTTCGAATCCAGAAGCCAATCAGGTAAAACAAGCATATGAGCAAGGTATTCATTTCTACTCTAAATCGCTTGGATAAGAGCATCTGCCAACTGACTCAAAGGTAAATGTACAATGTAGGAAGTGTCAGTTTCACTATTTCACTTCCTGCTTCCTAACGACCACTTAGGCCTCTGTGGAATGCTGGTATGTCTGGGTGGTCATTGAGATGCAGGCTGCAGCTTCGCAGCTAGATAGGGTGAGACAGTCCCATCACTGCCTTCCCAGAAAGGCTGACCTTGTGTGTGGCAGAAAAGTGCATACATAATGATCTGTGAGAAAGCTGAACCATAGATGTCATGGATGGGTACACTACTTCACAATACATTGACGACAACACAAAAGAGTATCAATGAAATGTCTTCATGCAACTCACCTCATGGACGTTCTGGAAATCCAGGTAGGTTAGAATTGATCAGGAAACTGAAGACATCTTCACATATTCATTTCGCACATTATGACCTTGGATGAACATTTCCCTTGTCTGTTGTATAGAAATGGAGAATGGGGATCAGTTTTAAAATCTCAGCATTATTGACCATTCTTAAAAAAATATTGTAAATAACAACTCCCGACTTTGTCCTCTGTTTCTCTAGATTGCTTTATGTATAGATGTTGAATAATTAATAAATGTTTACCTTTAGATTCCGCTAGAACCTTTTGATGCAAGGTGAATTGCTTTCAATAGATTTTGGCTGAAATCTCAAAAAGCTCTTTATGTCATTGTCAACAACATCGATACGCTTTGATTACAATAGATGGTGAACAGAAACTCATGTATTTAAATACAAACCAATGGAATATCTGAACTATCCAACTAAGCAAAGAGTCAGCAAAAGTCTCTTCCTTCACCTCTATTAATACATAAGGGTAGTAAATCTCAAGTTACAGTTATGAACACAACATGAAACCCTAATGCAAAACAAACACTAACAAGGTTACGGTAACATTGCAGGAAATCTTTTGCTAACAAAATGGATTCCTTTTCTTTCATGTTAAGCTGAACGACAGAACCAATAGAAAGGCTCGTTTTCTGTGGCACAGTAAAAAGCTAATCCCAGAATGTCTGCCGTCTCAACAATCCTGAAGAGGTCCTAGCCCTTGTTATTGAGGAGACATGGCTTTCTTCTCTTATCTCCTCTGTGGACTTCAACCCTGACCGAAGAAAACAATTCAACCGTGACAAGAAGACAAGAACATACCTTGTAGGACGTTTTGTAGCTACGAAAGCATTCTTCCAATCTCTTCTGCTTCTTGCCTTTCCATTTGAATGGTTTCTTCGCAGCAGAACATGATCAAATATCCCAAGGAGTACAATCCCTTTGTCTTTCTCAGTTACAGTAAAACCCTTCCCCAACTTAGTCTTCAGGTATACATTTTGTGAACGTTGTTTTACTTATTGTACAGATCAGGAGAACTCTCTGGGATGTAGTTTTGTGTCAACCACTACCATCTACAGACAACTCCAGCAGCAGAACTGTGTGGGGATAATCTGTAAGGTACAAGCCTCAAAAACAAACAGGAAATGTAAAAAATGTATCAAAGAAAATACTTTTTTGTGCCAGTAGATATCTGGAAAAATTGGCATGAACGAAAACGATAAAAAAGGAAATTCTGCAGACGACAGAGAACTGCTAATCCACAGCATCACACCTCATCTGTAAGATATAGTTGAGAGGCTGTAATGTTCCAGGCATGAATGGAACTGGCTCATTGGCTATAAATGCTGGCAGCAGGATAATTAATTTCAGCACTGTACAAAAACACCTTGTCTGCTAAAGAACAATCAAATGCCTCCAAACTCATCCGATAGCCCTTAGTCATAAAGCAAGACAATGACCCTAAAGATACTGTACTGCCATAACGATCTTTCAGGGCCAAAAAGTGAAAAGTTCTTCAAAGTCAATCTATAGATTTTTGTCCAATTGAACATGTTGTTAAATCACCAGAGAGATCCAGCATCTGTTCAGGTCAATGGGTCTGCAGGCTTCAGGCAGTTCCATGCAATGTATATGCAACAAATACTGAAAACAATTACTTAATTTAAATGGACTAAATGTTTTGTATCCTAAAAACATTATGTATAATAAGTTGTTGTTGTCATTTCTAAATGTTGAAATCAGTACACAGATACCTTCAAATAACTGCTGAGCATCTACAGTTTAAACGTACAGTACTTATTTATTCCAAATGTGTGAGACACATGTAAAAATTACACTCTGATGAGATACACTACTATAGGATAACACACTAGTGATATTACACTCATGATGACAACATAATGTACTAGAATAACTCACTAGTGATAATACACTCATGATGATGAAATAATGCACTAGGATAACACACTAGTGATAATACACACATGATGATGACATAATGCACTAGAATAAGTCACTAGTGATAATACACTCATAATGATGACATAATGCACTAGGATAACACACTAGTGATAATACACTCATGATGATGACATAATGCACTATAATAACTAACTAGTGATAATACACTCATGATGATGACATAATGCACTAGAATAACACTTGGGTGATGATACATTTTTGGGGAAAGTTAACATATTGTAGAAACTGTGAAATATTTCATGCAAATGCAAAGAAATATTCACTAAAGGACAGTCCTCTGCATAATATCAAATTAACAAACTACAGTTGTTCACTCCTAACAGTAGCCATGTAGAGGGGTTTCTAAGAAAGTGGTGACTACAAATCATACATTATATTAAATGAATGTATTCATGCTCTGTGAAATACATATTCCACTGTAAATTTAGTCCACTGTTAACCTACACATTTCCTTATCAATATTGATTGTTTCGCTATATGGTAATTACTTTTCAGTAATCTTGTTCTACATAATATAACACATGATTAGCCTACACTTAAACCATTCTGATATATTACAGTGGAAACAGGAAAAGTGTTTGAAGCTCACAAACTGTGCAATGCTTGACACCGAAGCTTTGATGTTTTTATTCTATTCACCTGTGTAATTTATATTGCCTAATTGTCTTTTGTTGGAAGTACAGCAGGACATGTGACTTGTAGCCTACTTGAGTGCCAATAACAATATGTAATTGTCAGGTATATTGTGAGCAGTATTTTAATTGCTGGAAATAAAGGCTGCCTTCTATCACGCTTTGCCACACGCCTCTGTTATGCTTGCTGTGATTCATTGTTTTTTAAGAGTACATCTATAGACCTTGGTGAATATAATTGAATTGTAGACTACATTTACACAACCATCAACGTTGCAGTGTAAATATATCACAATATACAGTAATTACAGTCTCCAAAATTTACACTACCTGTTGAGTCATTATCCTTATGATAGCATTTTTCGAACCAAATATCCAAACAAATCTGCCATTAAGCTGTCAGATTAAACTTAAACTTAAATCATATTGTTGAAATACAGGCCTTAGGGCTGGCAGCTATTATGCCTCTACAACCCCTCGAGATGGGGCTTAGTTTATTATAGTAAAGGCTTCACTAGTTTGTCTGAAGGACAAGAATCAATCGGCATTTATGCTGACATATTGCTGATTTATGGAATCCCCTATCTAATCTCTCTGGTGTCCTGCTGAAACCTACAACGATGACCTAGGACAACCTGTGTCCTTGGACCACAACGCAGAACTACCTGGTTTGATAATGACCTTGTCCAAAACCCCTGTCCCCACCCAAAGCCCCCCTGGCCGTCCTTGTTCCTGTATACCTGGTGGTGCAGCTGATCTGGATCTGTATAAGGACTGGACACAGCCCACATGAAGATCTAAACTCTCAGACCATGCCTCAGGTTTAGTCACCGGACATTAATGTGTCCTGATAAACAACATGGCCTTAATTGGACATGCACTCTTAAACTTTACACTTGGCACACCCAGAAGAGGATTGGCCACTCACTGAGTCTGGATCCTCAATAGGTTTCTTCCTGGGAAGCAGACTAATGGGGAGTTTTTTCTAGCCACTGTGCTTGAATTTTGCATTGATGCTTGTTCTTTGGGGTTTTAGACTGGGTGTCTGTAGAAGCACTTTGTGATAATGGCTGATGTAAGAAGGCCTTTATAAAATACATTTGATTGATTGACTGATGATTGAAAATAACAAATCAAAACAGCACCGATCTCATCTTATTTAGTTTACCACACAGACCAACTGATGTACATCAATGCTGTTGTTTGAGTTTTCAAAAAGTTCTTTTCAGAGCACAATTTGGAAAACATTACACCATTATTGTACCTATCCAAGCCTTTTGGCTCTGCATGTGGAAAGTACCTTTATATGAAACACAAGAGATTCCTGATACACTATAGTGCTCGATACTCAACTCTGAATCTCAAAGCCAGATCCACTCCACGTTTTCATTGCAACCCTCTAATCTGGGACTTATTTAGACCTGGGACACCAGGTAAGTCCAATTAATGTTGAGATAGAAAAGAAAACCAGCAGGTTCCGGAACCTGTAGGGTTAGAGTTGAAAACCCTTGCATTATAGCAACAAGGTGGCATTTCTGTCCAAAGACATTTTCTCAAAAGACACATTTCTGAATTTCTTTCAGATTCAGAGAACATAAGGATTAACAGGTGGAGGGATATCTGCACCGTGACTCAGGATGGAGGGAATGTATACTGTAAAATATGAATGTCGTATCTCTGGCACACTTTAACACAGACTTTTCTGGTATCTTCCAATTGGTCCTGTGATTAATGGTACTTTTAATACCATAGGTTGTTGTGGGTTCGAAACCTGCTGGGGCCACATTTATGTAACTATTACATGTATGAGCAGAAAGGACTACAATGCTAGTTACTTCGCATAAATGCATCTCTTCAACAACATTTAGTTGGCATAATATACACACACACACAAAGACACACATTAATTCATGTCGTCCTTCATACACACTCAATTGGTTGCAGCTCTGACCGCATCCCCAGCCTTCAGCTGTCATTATGTCTGACACACAGATATTTTGATTGACAACTTCTGTATATAATCCTTTGGGCTCTTCTAAGTTTTCTCATTTAAAAATGAGTCTAACGTTGTACTTAATGCAGAATGTATGCTCAAGTCAGTTGCATTTTGCCTCTGTCAGCAGGCACATTTAGCAGACCGTGTGCACCAGCCTATATCTCACTATAAGAGCTTTGCCATAGCAGCGCTCTGGGAATGCAATTGTAGGCGCATCTCAGTCTGACAGCTTTATGCTGGTACCTCACTCACCCTCGGCAGCGTCTACATACACTGAAGTTCATCATTAGTGTGGCATGCACCAGGTTTCTTAAACCAAGTAGTGCTTTAGCTCAAATCTGCAGGGGTGAATGCATTGCATTTTTGCTACAATGACAACATGACTTGTTATTTTGGACTTTGCACATAGTTGACTGGTGTGGCAGTGTCGAGAGCCTTCCACTAACCCAATTCCAGATGTTGTTAATTAATTCTCACGATTTAAGTGCTCACTGGTCTCGTTCTTTACATTCTCTCTTCTAATCCCACCACACACTCAAACAGAAGACTGCACAAGCAGCTCTCAGAGGACTCCTGTGCTTTTGTCAAAGCTCTGTGCCTTTCCGGACAAGGACATACAGTAGCAGCAAGTGGGACACACATGGGACAAACAACCCCCAATGTTAGAGGTGTTAATAACGTGGTCCCCACCTGTAAAAATAAGTATTTCCAAAAAATATATGATGTGTGTGTCCCAAGTATCAAACACACTCCTACGCCCTGGTTTCTGGATCTATTTACATACGTACATCCCCAATTCCGGAAAAGTTGGGACATTATGGTTAATGCAAAAAAAGAAGTGTAATTTGAAATGCTGAAATGCTGGCACCCGCACTCTCTGCTTAAGCAAGCATGTGCATCAGCCGCGGTCGGTGGATCTTAATTGGGGAGGACGGGCTCGTATTACGCTCAGAACCGGAGTGAATGGAATGTGTGCAAATCAAAAAAACTATTGGTTTTGTTCGTTGCGCACCATTCCATTCACTCCGGTTCCGAGCGTAATACGAGCCCGTCCTCCCCAATTAAGATCCACCGACCGCGGCTGATGTGCATGTTATCCGAGCAGAATGTGCTTTGGCGTGGTCCTGCTGGAAAATGCAGGGACGACCCTGAAAAAAATCTGGATGGCCGCATATGCTCCTCCAAAATGTGTACGTATCTCTCTTCATTTTTGTTGCCCCAACTGATGTGCGAGTTACACATTTTTGGGAGAGATTTCCAGCCCAACACTTGGCCCTTCCCAATACAGTGTCTAATCTGTGGAGGGTGGGATTATCACGGTCTTCTTTTCTTGTGTCATTGACTCAACATTTTCCACCATCCAACCACTGAGTACTACAGTGATGGACATGATGACCCCTGTGCAGAGCCTTTGGCTGGAGGCAAGCTGTACAGGACTGCAGTGATTAGTGTCACGGCCGTAGGTAATTGTTGTAATTCAGAATGTTCTGTTGCAGTGATGTGGAGGACACAGTCCCCTACTGTTCATGACAAACTAAGGTTGGGTTTATGTAGGACACGTTCCACCTGAGCAGAGCAAAATGCAGCTGTTGACTGTCACAACGTGGCTCTTTTTCCCCATGCTATTTTTACTTTTAGTTTATATTAAAACTGTGGCCTTAATCGTGTTGCAGTTGTTGAGGTGAGTTGATGTGAGTAATTGGTCAGGGCCCTTCTGTAGTGACCTAGTGCTGTACACTGTTTCACTTGCTTCCTCAGACTTGGAACAAGGTCAGGTGGCCTACAAAGCATCAAACTGGTTCTTACATAAAGCCACATTTACAGCAGAGTCAAAACACATCATCTTATTCCTCTGACGAAGGCAACTCCTACGCCCTGTGACACAGGCCTTTACGTTGACTTGGCTGGATAGGTCCCCAAGGCCAAAAGGACAAAATGAATTTCTCTTCTCCATCAAAGTAACTAAATAATTGACCTCAGTTATGTCTCGGAGAAGAACACTATTGTATCCATGTTTCTTTCATTGAAACTTTATTTGTGATGTATTTAATGTGAGATATATATACACAGATATATATACACAGTGGCAGGAAAATGTGAACCCTTTGTCATTTCCTAAATTTCTGTAACAATAGACAAACACAGTCTACTTACAATAAGAGCAAACAAACAATTCTAAGTTTTCACATCATACAGTATGTACATTAAAACTTTGTGTAAACAATCACAGTACAACTATTTAAGCTCTATGCTTTGTTTAATGTAACCAATCAAACTCGGGTACTAAGTGATAAATTTGATGTATTATTTTATCTTGATTTTGGCATCAGTTCTAATAGGGTTTGTTAATCAATTAACCTTCTTATATGGATATTTAAACAAATATTTAGATCTTTAATCAGATTACATTACAGCCTTTTTAACAGCCCAACCCAACCAAGGATTTGTTGGATGGACAAGCAGCTAAGTGTACTCATCTTCACAGAGATCTGCACAGGGGCTGTGTGGTTAGGAGAGAAGTGTGTCAAGTGCACGCATGATAAATTCCCTGCCATTTGGCCTGCATGAAATGAGTGGTGTCAGATATGGGGGTAAAAGAGGTCAAGTTCCAGCGATACATTAAAAAGTCACCATGGGAGTCAGGAAGTGTGTCTTGGAGAACGTCGCAAACATCCCTGATTGCAGGCATCAGAGATTCCTGAGTGTTCATCCACTCTTCCATATCTCCTGGTCTGCTAGCGCCCAAGAATGGCCATCTGACATGGAGCTTGTGTCATGGCTGAGTGCTGACCTGACTCAAGATGTCTGGAAGGGTTTGTAGACACTCACCTACAGTCAGTGGCTGGCAGCCATGCTAAGATTTGATGGCTGTCAAGCTTGATGTGACAGAAGGCCTGTGAGGAGAGTGTTCTCCATGCATGTTACAGTACATGTCAAAGGGATTCATGAGTCGTCACAAATCTGGAGATGACTGGAATGGCTCTTTAGTATCAGTAGCTATGTGTTACATGGCTCATATGACTGTTTTCCCTTACGTACAGTATATAGATATTGTGATTATATGTATTGTGTTAAAAGCTGGAATGGGTTTGTGTACAAATGCATCCACTCCTCATGATAAAAAAATATAAAATAAATGTCACACCCTCTCTTTTGTTAAATCAACAAACAAATAATGGTTATGACCACAAATAAGAACTTCAAAGGCTTGCATTTTTGAGAAACTGCCAAATAATTGCATTGCAGCAGTGGTGTGTTATGCAAAGCATCCCAAAAGCAATCTATGTCCGTATTTCGAGAAGGTTCCAAACTTGTTTGGTTATGCTGCGTTCCATTAAAGTGAAACAAGTTGATCGTATTCCAGGTATCGAAGTGGGAAAACAAGTCAGCCATACAACTAGCCATGTTAGCCATTTTTAGCAAAACCAGTTGACAAAATGCATTTCGGTGTGTTTTCACACCTTCTAACGCCGCAGCAACATGTCCAGAGACAACAGTACTGTGTGTACGACAAATTTAGTGAAAAACAAATAAAATGATTACAATAAATTAACAGTAACAACAACTTGCATTTACTGTTGATACAGGGTGCTGCCATCTTGGAAAATTAACTTGGGGGTAGTGAAATATCTCAGACTTCGCGACTAGGAATTTCCCACTTGGGTGGGCGTTCCAGTTAAATTCCGACTAGGAACTCGGAATTTCCGACCTCCGAGTACAAATGGAATGCGGCATTACTGTACCACCAGGGGTCCTAGTACCCATGGATGCTAACCACTACCTAGACAGAAGTGGTTTGCTCAAATATTTCTACCTGAAACTAAACAACTCTTTAGACAATGTTGCATTCAGGAGGCCACACCTGAAGAAAATATCGAAAATAATGCAAACACATTTTTATTTAATGGGAAAAATAGTAAAGACATGCAATTTCATGTGAAAAAAATCTAATAGGCCTGTACACAACCAGACATTATGTTCTTATCTGATTGTTAAACAACAGTAGACTCACTTTATAATGATCCCAGCATCAGCATTGTGTTAGAAGCATGAAAAGTTGGAGAAATTGTGATGAATAGACAACTGGGTCACAGGATCTCCAAAACTGCAGCTCTTGTGGGGTGTTCCCAGTCGGCAGTGGTCAGCACCTATCAAAAGTGGAACAAGGAAAGAAAAGAGGTGAACCAGCAACAGGGTCATGGGCGGCCAAGACTCGTTGATGTACGAGGGAGCGAAGGCTGGCCCGTGTGGTCTGATCCAACAGACAAACTACTGTAGCTCAAATTGCTGAAAAAGTTAATGCTGGTTCTGATAAATAGGTGTCAAAACACAGTGCATCGTAGTTTGTTTTGCGTATGGGGCTGCTGGCTGCAAAAGGGGCACCTATGCAATATTAGGCAGGTGGTCATAATCTAATGACTGAACGGTGTATATATATATATATATATATATTTATTTTTTTTGGTACATAAAATGTACATTTTGTATAATAAAAGTCAGTTGCATTGTTTAAAACTAATATTTTCTTACATGTCTGCTGACGAGCCAACTCACACACTATTTCCTGCTTTTAGTCTGCAAAGAGGGCACGTTCAACTGTTCAACTTGTAAATAACGAAATGCAGACTTATTTTTCTAAATTCACACTTTGCTCTGTCTATAATGTATTCTCAATCAGGGAGGATATCAGATTAATTATATATAATTGATAGATAGATGGTATGTTGTGTTTAGAAACTATTGAAGAATGAATTTTGAAGAAGACAGCATTTTTTATCTTGATCGCCTCACTAGCATTGGGCTGGGAAGAAGCACATGATCAGTTTTTTCTTACAGATCAGCATACAAGTTAGAAAAGGTATGTTTGAAACCACACAACTGACATTCAAATGTATATTTTATGTACCAAAAGCAATTGGGCTTCCAGATTTTGGGGTTTTCTTTGTGAAAGAACATTCAGACATTCAGCCAGACTGTCAAATAGGTACTTCAAACAATTTAGGAACATATACAAATTATAGAATTTTGTCAGTGTTCCACTTTAAGAAGTCTGCTCCGCAGCACATCCTGATAGGCTGTTTTGCATTTTTATCAAGCTACACTTTAAGTTTTTTTCTCACCCTGCGCACATGGCTAATTTGCATATACGTAAGTCCTCAAATAAAAACGATAGTGAATTAAATGCCGGGCCTCTGATAATGGCCGGGGGCATGGTCAACACAAACAAATAAAGTCCTGCCTTAAATTAAGGCCGGGGAAAAAATTGTGTGGATAATCTCCTATAGGTACCTTTCAAATAATAGTCATTCCTGTTAAGTTTAATGTACTTTTACACCACTTTAATTTAATAGATTCAAAAAAATATTAATGCTATTTTCAAACACTTTCATTTTTCTGGATTATGGTACTCATCTAAAGCAGCGATAATCATTCCTGCTCCTGCGAGCCGCCATTCCATAGGTTTTAGTTTCAAACCAAATTTAGCACAGGTGATGCTACTCATTAACAGGATGAAACTTTAACTCAGGATAGTCGCAACTGGGGTTGGACAGAAAACTTACAGAATGGCAGCTCGCGGGAGCAGTAATGTGTATGGCTGAGTATTATTGTCCTACCAGTATTTTAGTCAATGCGGCTGTATGTTTTACTCAACCTGGTGTAGTTTGTAGTAACGTACAGGTGCCAATAGATGGCAGTAGCTACATTGGAAGTAACACAGGTCCTGTTCAGTGCAAGCGACTGAATATTCAAAAACTTATTGGAACGGTTACAAGAAGTATGAGATTGACATTACAATATAGCCAATTGTACTTATCAAACAGAAGGAATTAGAAATAAAGGCCTGTTATTTTTTCTAGTTTAGGTAAATAAAGGCCTCCGATTTTATTTGGGGAATTACGATAGGCTTATAGCTATGATTGGCTATGGCACAAGTCCTTGGTCCGAGTAACATTCAAGACTGGGATGTGTGGTTTGTTTTTGCAGACATTTAATCAGTTAAAAATCTGCAATAGGCTGTGTGACATGCAATAGGCTGTGTGACATGCAATAGGCTGTGTGACATGCAATAGGCTGTGTGACATGCAATAGGCTGTGTGACATGTGTTTTTCATATATCAATAATGAATTGTTTATAAACAGCCATTTAAAACGTTGTAGTGGACCAATCAGTTATAAAAAACACAAGCACAGCTCATGGCAGTAGGACGCATAATGTACCGCTGGAATGTAATTGATATGGTGAAAACTGTGGGTGTTGATAAGGCACTAAAAAATGAAGTAAGGAAAAGAATAATAAATGAAGAACAATATCTGATTGCACTGCATGAAATCGCATAATAACTGTAGCAACATAATGTTCACAAATATGACTATAGGTCAGCATGGTGTTGTTGCTCAGTCGATGCCACTCAAGACTACAGCCCAGAAGGCTCAGGGTTTGCAGACAACCATGGACGACCTCCCTCTCATGCCTCTCGTATTACCGATCGCAGCGTCAGCACAGGCTGCAGACAGTAGTCAGCTAGTGGGACACTGCTTTTCAATTTTTTATGCTAAAAATCTGCAATGTTTTTCAAACTGTAGACAATCTAAATTATTATACCAAATCATGGTAGCTTCTGTGACAGTGCATGTTTATTTACCCCCACTTGGTACAGCCAGAAGAGGACTGGCCACCCCCTTAAGTCTGGCCTCTCTCTAGGTTTCTTCCCAGGTCCCACCTACTAGGGAGTTTTTCCTAGCCACTGTGCATCACTTGTGTTGCTTGCTTTTGGGAGTCTTGGGCCGGGTGTCTGTCAAAGCATTTTGTGACAACTGCTGTTGTAAAAAGGGCTTTATAAATAAATTTAATTGATTTAACTATATTTGCACTGGAGTACTCCCTGCTCTTCTAGTCACTAGCTGGTGGTGTGATGTCCAGCTGGTAAATGTGCGCACAATTTCACTTTCCAGCTCAGCTCAGTCAGCATTCACCTGCAGCCACAGCTGCTTCCCTCACAGACATTAGTCATTATTATTTTCTCTATTCTAGTACTTCTATGTACATTTATGCCAAACAACAACACACATCATAGACATTTTGAACTATTCCCATCTTTCCCATCTTTCCCGTCTTTCTAGCAGAAGACACAGGGACTAAATATACACATGCAGTCACTCACAAAGTATTCTAGTGCACATGCTATGTTGCTTTACAGTGAATGGCAAGTAGTGTGTTACATTGAGATGTGCACACACCGTTCTTCTACCACATTGTCGAGAGAAGGGGCCCACTTTTGCAGACAGTCTGTCACTAAGTCGAAGGAGATTTAGGCACTCTGACACATTTTGAAGATGCATTCAGTATTATTAGAATTAATAATTAATGGATATTTAAAGGGGAGCAATGGTCACAACGCACACCATGCAAATGGACAAGCACCTTCAAAAATGCATTGTACTTCAAAACCAATGTAACCTTGTCTAAAAGTGAACTTACCCTGTCTCATTGGGTGGCTTGGGGAGGGGGTGAACTGTTATTTGAATTATTTGTTCATAATGTTCTTCTTAAACCAATGATTTTGCAAAGTGGGACTGTTCAAAAGGAACATTGCAGAAGGCAGATTGTGTGTGTGTGCGTGTGTGCGTGCGTGTGTGTGTGCGTGTGTGCGTGTGTGCGTGTGTGCGTGTGTGCGGGTGTGCGTGTGTGTGTGTGTGTGTGTGTGTGTGTGTGTGTGTGTGTGTGTGTGTGTGTGTGTGTGTGTGTGTGTGTGTGTCTGTATGACTGTGTGTCTGTTTGGCTGTCGTTCATCAGTAATACTGTATTAGTACTCAGTAAGAGGATATGTACAGATGCTATGGAAAAACTATACCTGATGTGACTTGCAAGGTATATGAAACATTCTGCATTTCATAATCTACAGTAATATCAACATGAAAACACTCACCACATTTGAAAGCAAACCTCAGAACATCAGTTTCAAGATATTTTGGTAGCCTACATATTTCCATAAATTAAGGCAATTTATTACATTGTCTTAACTGGGTGTCAGATGACTCAGTTGTTAGGGACCCTCACTTGTAGTCGTATGGTTGCCGGGTCAATTCCTGACTGTGCCAAATGTCTTTATGTCCTTGAGCAATTCACTTTACCCTAAGTTGCTAGAGGGGTATGTCCCTGTACTTAATCTAAGTCACTCTGGATAGGAGTGCAAAATGACTAAAATGCAACTGAAATGTAGGAAAAATTGAAATATGTACAAGTGTTGAGCAACAGCAGGGACGGTCTTGTGTTTGATAGGCAGGTTGGCAGTGGCAGTACTGCATTACTTCCCAGTAGGCAGCACTGAGGTCCATGGACGTTTTAAAAAAGTTACATTTTGTTTCATTTACCCTGGTGTGATTTTAAGCTAAACCCAAATTACGACATAATTTGAATGATTTATGAAGGTTTGATGATTTCTACTGAATCAGACAGTTAAAGATGCAATATGTAACTTTACCTTAATTTCTAACATTTCCTAATAACAAATGTTATTTACAATGTAGGGTGACCAAACGTTCCCGTTTTCAAGCTGGAGCTGTCCCTGGAAATATCCCATTTCTAACTCTGCGTTAAAAACCGATGTCGGGGTGAAATAATATCTCAAATGGCAAGAAAGACCGGGCAGCAGAACCTATTTGATGTCTCAGTCATGTTGTACTTGTTGTGGCCAGCAGGGGGGGCTACTCGCTATGGCAGCTTCATTCACTTTTTTCTACAACTTGCTCATGCTTTAGGAGGAAAGGTAAATATATGATTAAAGTCAAAGTGTGACTATTATTCCAAACAATATTTTTGACATGAAATACCAAAATGAGCCAAGCAATGGGAATCTGTTAACCAAAGTATTTTATCTAAAAGTATATTTTTTAATTATTAAAGATTGGAGATGATGGAGAAGAGAGTGAGAAGGAAAGATTAAGGGAGTCAAACTGAATGGCTTTTCAGATCAGACAGTTCTGTTTTGTCTGTAGAGTTTCTGTAATACAGTTGTTTTCTCTGTCTATCACAGTGTGCCTTTTAGACTAAATTCATAAAACCAGAATTGTCCCCTTTTCTTTTTTAATAAATAATAACATTATATATTGTAATGATATATTGACTGCCAAACTGGAAATGTCCACGGTTTTCATTTCAGAAATCTGGTCACCTTATTACAATGTACTATTCTACACCATATAACCCTCTATTATCAGCATGTTTTAAAATACATTTTCTATTACAGTGTTGTCATTGCATCAAACTGTCTATATTTTGTAATAATTAGTGTAATAAAAATGTTAACTAGTTTGTTACTGAATGTCATGTCGGAAATGTTAGACATGTTAGCCAACTCAAAAGCTGTGTACCTAAGACATACGACTAGGGGTGCAACGGATCATGAAACTCACGGATCGGATCGGTTCTCGGATCAGTGTCACGGATCGGATCATTTTTCGGATCAGCAAAATAAAAAAATAAAAAAATAATTGGAATTTGGGTTAGCTAGTTGTTTTTATAATTTTCTGTGGTTATGATGAGCAATATGAGAGAGAAATGTGGTTAATATTGATCGTTGTT
>JACXGM010025076.1:0-15461 GCA_016801145.1 Umbra pygmaea | reverse complement strand
AGTATTGGTGCTGACTACAGTATTGATGCTGACTATAGTATTGATGCTGACCACAGTATTGATGCTGACTATAGTATTGATGCTGACTATAGTATTGATGCTGACCACAGTATTGATGCTGACTATAGTATTGATGCTGACTATAGTGTTGGTGCTGTACCTTGGTGCAATTTCAGTGCATGCAACATTCTATTTCAGATCTTTTTTTATTTGAAGACATATCAAAAGCCTATTTGATGTCAACTTAGTGACAGATAGTATTATATGGGATGGTTATTTTGACCCAAACTGCATTCCACAACACCCAAATCACATTTCAGTTGAAAGACAGACAGGCAGACAGACAGGTCCTGTACAGTGTCGTTTTTCAAATTCCGATCAGTATCATGCTATGGAAAATGTAGTAGATGATAACTGAACCAGCTGGTTTCCCTTTTAGCATATGTTGTTTAACTACCAACCCAACACATAACAACAGGCTAGCACACATACGCGCAGGCACCACACACTCACACACACTAATGAGTATCCATGAATACTGGTGATTACAGTGGCTGTAGTGGAGGCAGCCATTTTGTACACTTTACTTTGCCAGAGAAGATCCAAACAGACACACTGGAGACAGACACACTAAGTAACAGTTACAAATGACATGCCAATATAATAATCCCAGAAGTAGAGCATGCAATATTCACCTTAGTTGTATGGTCCATACATATAATCTGTCTTCACACATTTAACGATTTAGAAGTAATGCGGAGCCTGTGTTCATATAGTATAGTAAAGCCATGTACAACTACAGTAATATAGAGTCTGTATTCATATAGCATAGTAAACTACAGTAATATAGAGCCTGTATTCATATAGTATATTAAACTACAGTAATATAGAGCCTGTATTCACTAGGGCTGGGAATTGCAAGGGACCTCACGCTACAATTTTATTATACTTGTATGCGATATGTATTGTTTGGGATTCTCATTTCTCGTAATGTTGAATGTACTGAGACTGCTATTTTCTGCTAAATAGTTCACCTGAAGAAAAAAAACTGATTGAATACTATAATAAAAGTATGTCAGTCAATTGCTTAAAACTTTCAATGTGTTATTACTGGAAAATACGCTCACCTAAAGGATTATTAGAAACACCATACTAATAAACCCAAAATGGCACACTCCTATGATATACATATACCTACACCAGTAAAATAAGGTATATTAAAAAAACATATATATATCTTTAAGCCTAATTTAGCAACAAACATGATCCTCTGGCTGGCTAAGTAGGCTACAGATTTACCTTTAAACGCAATGACAAAAAGGCAGTATCATCATTTGAAACAGTTAAATATTTGTAAGATCACTCAAACAAACTGCATTATTACAATAGGTATTGAATATCATCAAACTTGAAAATGTTGCATTGCTAGTTGCCTATCTGAAACAGGTGTTTTAAAAAAAAAAGACGGCCAACCAATTGCATTTATGTTGTCAAGCAGTTGCTTTGCTTTTATTACCCACAATGCATGGTGCGGCCAATTGACAATGTGTATGTAATGAAAACGATGCATGTGAATCTAGTGAGGTTTGCCATCTCCAAATTAGTGTTTGTCTTAAACCTGTGACGAAAGTGCAAACAATGTGTTGTGCTTTCGTAAATGTAAACAAAATATATAATTTTTCGTTACGATACAGACGGATTAATGTTTTCTAGACAAATAGGCAATATTTTGACTGCTTTGATTACCAAAAACGTATACTAAGAAAATATTGACTTTGGGTTTGAGAATTGATATTAATATTGGCAAAAAGAGTAGTGTGATATATTGCAGTATCGATTTTTTTCTCTCATCTCTAGTATTCACATAGCACAGCCATGTAGAACTACATCACTATAGAGCCTGTATTCATACAGCACAGCTATTTATAACTACGTAATACAAAAGCCTCTAATGAAATTGCATAGCCATGTAGAACTCCAGTCATATAGATCTTCTATCCATAAAGCCTAGCCATGTACTATAGAAGCACAGTAATATAGAAAATGTATTCTCACATAGGACTATAGGACATAGAACTCTGTTTCCCTATAACATAGACAGCCATATCTCACCTAACAGGACCTCCCAACAAGGGACTTGCACAGAAACACACAGGAGCCCCATCGTTTCCTGTTTAGGCTAAGAGCCTGTTTATTTAAGCACATTGCTGTGTGCACGTGCACGAGGGTTGGTCATCAGCCATAATGACATCACTCTCAGACGAGCCAAACTCAACAAAGGCAAAACCTTACAGCAACATCCTTCGACGTTATATTCTAAGAATAATCCCTCGGATTCCAACGTTCTGTAATTCTTCCGGAGATGATCCCTTACGGTTTGGCAGTACACAGGGAGGGGGAGGGGAGACAGAGAGGGGAGGAGAAGACTTGTTTTAAGAAGTTGGGAGTGTTGCTGTGCTTGCAGTTCCCCTGTGGCCTTGTTTAGCGTGCGTTGAGGAATGTGTCCAGTTTCCTCTCTCTCTGTTTCTCAACTCTGCTTCCACCCTATTGGCTTCCTTTAGAAACAGAGGAGCTAAAAGGCACAGCACCCACACTAAAACCAACTGGCTCATATGGACAAATAGCCATTTCATAATAAATGTAAACCATTGTCATGATGAGCAAAAACATTGAAAATGTAATAAACATTAATCAAAATCAGTATGCGTCAGTAAATGCCACTTAAAATGTCCTTGATAAATGTCAGTCCCTGCTAACTGGAGTAACTCAGACCTGCCTGTACATAGCCCCACAAGCATGCACTTGTGCGGGCAAACACAAGACCCCGAAATCTAAAAAGCAAAGAGATCACTGGACGGAGCCGACAAGGCAGGGACATCTACATACTAGTTTGCTAGGAATAACCTGCTTGTTTTGAGAGACGTCCTTGGGAAAAAAACAGATGATTGGAGTTCCACCAGCATGTTAAACGTACAACAGGAACTACTTGCAATTCATGACGTGTGTGGAGGAAACTAAGCCTGGGTGGCTATTCTGCCCAGGAGTTAAAGAGGGGTGAGCAGGTTCACAGAGTATTTTTAGAAGTGCAAATTATACTCAGTATTTTGTGCTTGTGTAGCTGCATGGTGGCTCTATAAACACTGGAACTGGACACTCAAGTACAAATGGGGTCAGAGAATGAGATATATTCCTACATTCAAACTTAAGAGCTACTCTGTAATTGGTAATTTGACCAATCGTATCACATCTTTTCCAGAACTTTTTTGTAAAAAGACCAATTGATGAAACATATTTACTGGCGTTGAAAAGTTTGGGTTCACTCAGGAAATTTTATGTGTTTCGATAAAAATTTATACCTTCATTCACCAAGGTGGCATTACATTGATAAGACATTATTGTCAAAACCTGATTAGTTACAGATGAGCTAAAAGACGCCATTATTAGGACACTGAAATAATAGCATTCAAATATGAATTTAAAAACCATTCATTTTCAACAATGATATATATTTGAAACATTGGTGATATCTTTGATATATGTATTTTATATCATGTAATGCCACTTTGGTGAATTAAGGAATGCATTTCAATCAAAAACTTGCACATTTCTAAGTGGCCCAAAACAATCGAACTCCAGTGTACACCAGCATGCTACACACACGCACGCACACACACAACACACACACACAATGGCTTTTGTGTTTGCATTGTGTAGTACTGGAGCACACCTGCATTAGCACAAAGCCTCAAAAGCAAACTGCCACCCAACCACCACCCTCAACAAACACCGAATCACACCACGTTTAACCTGCTGACAGAGCGCGAGAATAAAACACTGGAAAGAAATAGGGGAAAAGGAGGAAGAAAAAACAAACAGCATGTCTTTTAAATGAAAGAAAGACCCTGTCCTTGACTTAAAGATCTTTCCCAATGCCCCAGAGCAGTGATAGGGACATCCACTCTGTGTAGGGTGCCGTTTTTCGGATGGGACGTTAAACGGGTGTCCTGACTCTCTGTGGTCATTAAAGATCCCATGACACAATTCGTAAGATAGTGGGAAGATTCCCTCACATTCTTATTTGGCATATACAATCACCTAAAGGATTATTAGGAACACCCGTTCAATTTCTCCTTAATGCAATTATCTACTCGACCAACTACATGGCAGTTGCTTCAATGCATTTAGGGGTGTGGTCCTAGTCAAGACAATCTCCTGAACTCCAAACTGAATGGCAGAATGGGAAAGAAAGGTGATTTAAGCAATTTTGAGCGTGGCATGGTTGTTGGTGCCAGACAGGCCGGTCTGAGTAATTCACAATATGCTCAGTTACTGGGATTTTCACGGACAAATATTTCTAGGGTTTACAAAGAATGGTGTGAAAAGGGAAAAACATCCAGTATGTGGCAGTCCTGTGGGCGAAAATGCCTTGTTGATGCTAGAGGTCAGAGGAGAATGGGCTGACTGCTTCAAGCTGATAGAAGGGCAACTTTGACTGAAATATCCACTCGGATATTCGGGATGTGGTGGAACAGGAGCTTTGTGCCCTGGATGTGCATCCCACAAATCTCCATCAACTGCAAGATGCTTTCCTCTCAATATGGGCCAACATTTCTAAAGAATGCTTTCAGCACCTTGTTGAATCAATGCCACGTAGAATTAAGGCAGTTCTGAAGGTGAAAGGGTGTCAAACACAGTATTAGTATGGTGTTCCTAAAAATCCTTTAGGTGAGTGTATAACTACTCACCTCTCCACCTGGTAGCTGATGTGTGGTGAGAGTTCTGCCACAAAAATGGCTGCCGTGCATCACTGAAGTGAATAGTATTCTGTGTGTGTGACTGTGTATGGACGTAGGTGTGTGCATTGACTGTATGTCTATGTGTGTCTATGTGTGTGGCTGTGTAAGGAAGTGAGTGCTACACATTGGTGGTGGATGAAATGGGCTTCCCCCCCATTACTATGTAAAGCAGTTTGGGTCATTGAAAAGCTCTATATTAATACAATTAATTATTATTAATTATTGTCACGCTAATGCCTGTCCCCTTCCTCGTCACACTAACGCCTGTCCCCGTCTCCTCACCTTAACGCCTCTGTCCGAAAACCCCACCATCGTCCGACAGAACTGCCTCTAGGTTGTGCTGGGTATTTTGCGATGACACTAGTGAGAGTGTGAACTTCTAACGGTTTCCAAGAACAGGAGCTCATCACCATCAGCCTCGCAAGCATCGGTGAGACAGCACATTCCTAGATTCCCAAAGGAGCAATGTGGGTCTCGCACTCCTGCCGTACAAACTGTGTGTGGGTGCGTGGGTGCATGGAGAACCGAACTCAAGTCTAACACAACCGCTAACTCTATTAATAAGCATGTCCGAGTGCAGCCCGAAGGGCTCAGTGCTCTGAAGTGGGACGCACCTTCGGTCTCATCCCTAGTTGGAACTGGGTCCAGTTAGCTTTGAAGTGCTGCGTCTGACCACCCGGTGACCTCTAAGTGAGAGAACCAATGAGAAACGTGGGCGGTACTTAGTCAAAGAGAAGCACAACCTGCTCCGTCTCACCACGGCTGACCCCATATTAACATGAACAACATTACAACCCCTCATCAAAGATGAAACCTGCAGTTCCCAGCCCGCCGTTTACAGTCAGGCTGTCAGAACATCACTGTGTGTGTGTGTATCATATGTTGCTATGACTACAGTGTGGGTTCGCCTCTATCTCTATCTGTCTGCATATGTCAGATGAGGACTCGGTTACTATGCTTACTTTGCCTCCCCTCCCCCTCTAGGCCCGGTTGCTAGGACACCTGCTTAGGACACGTGCAGAGTCATGACCGTCTGTCCTGACCTTTAACCCCTGGCAGAGCCACCTCTGTGACCCGTGGCTTTCATGTGGTGACCACTCCCCCCTGCCCTCTGACCTTTGGCACCTGACCTGCTCATACGGCCATGAAAGGCTCTGGGCTGCTGTCGACTGTGTTGGGTGTGTCCAGGCAGTTTTCAGGCCATCCCATAATGTGGAATTGTTTGTTGATGTTGCCACTAGAATGGAGAAATGAGATGTAAATAAAAGGTCTGGCTCTTCTCAACAAAGACATTCTAAACACAGAATGTAAAGGTCACACACTCTTGTACAGTGCTTACACCATAACGAAAACCCCATGAACACAGAAACACAACAAGACAACCTTATACAGGTCACATGAGTCATATTCCTCTAGACCAGGGGTCAGTAATCCTGGTTCTGGAGAGCTACCACACTCTAGGTTTATAAACTGCACATAATGTAGCCTAATTCAGCTTATCAACCAGCCAATTATTACAATCAGGTGTGCTAGATTAGGGTTGGAGTAGCTCTCCAGGACCAGGGTTGGTAACCCCTGCTCTAGACCAATCTGCAAATCTGCAAAAAGACACACCATTCAGAAACATTTACAAAATAATTGGTAGATTGAATCTCGAGCCACAAAGGTAAACATTTGAATATTTTTAAAAATATAATGTATTTCGATTTGTGTATTTTCATTGCCAGTAAAAATAAGTGTACAGAACATGAAATATGTACGTTTCGCCCGACCCATTATAAGAATACATTTTTGTCATAATTACCTGAGAAAATAATACTAGACAAAATAGTGTTAGTGGTATATGTATTTTTCGTGTATTAGCAAGACTTACTCCCCTGATTGTGTGTGCCAAAGAACTGAGTCGAACGAATCAAAAGATAGAAATGTTCATTATCGCAACAGCAATGTAATATGTTGTGGGAGACCAAGGACATGTGAATATTTTTTTTTTCTTACATTAGAACATTTAACTCCTTAAATGGATTTACTTCGCTGTAGAGTCTGGACTGCGAGTGCCGGAGAGTCAATATCCGAGATGCTGTCTTTGATCTCGCCAAGCTGTTCTGCTCCTTATCACACTGCTCGCTTAACTGGGAGTTTTCTGCCGGAGGTGAACGCATTTCCTGGTCAACAATCACGATTGAACTAGCAGATGCCGACCTACCGCAAAATGTCACTAATGTGCGAAGGGGTCAAGGATGTCCTCTCCGGCATGCTACACATCCTCGTTGCTTAGCCCAGACTAACACACAAAACTCTGGCACACACCCATTTTATCAAACGATACTTTAGTCACGGGCGGTAATTAACCAGTGACAATCAGCGTGTACTAATCACAAAGGGTGTGAGACAATAACAACATTATTCCAACTATGACATTCACATTTAGAGGGGCTATCAAGTACACCCACAGTGCAATGTGTGTGTGTGCGTGTGGGTGTGTGTGTGTGTGGGTGTGTGTGTGTGTGTCTGTGTGTGTCACTCTGTTTGCTGTGTGAAGACACATAATCACAGGGGAGGCATCACGCCTTTATTTATTCATCAACCTGCTGGGAACTAGCAATGAGAGACAAGGTCACTACACACACACACACACACACACACACATGATCACACACCCAGGCGACTAACTCAATCATTTGCAGAAACATTGTTTAATGTATATAGTGATGCAAGGACATTTACACTAATCACTTTACCAACAGCTTATACTTGAAAATAGGGATTACTTAGACATCCTCTATCACACACACACACACACACACACACGCACACACACACACACACGCACACGCTTGACATTTCTTGGCTGCATGTGGCCTTTGAACTTATGCCCAGAAACTCTATTAGACTATCTGCAAAACAGACCCTATTAAATGATCTGCAAAACAGACCCTAATAAAGCCTGAATTATCATGTGATTCTGGCTTGAGGTTCAGACCAATCACAATCCTGATCTTCGTTACCATGACACTGAGAACAGCATAGCACACACAGATGAAAACACCCATGTCACTCAGGTGAGATTTTCAGTTTGAAACCGCAGGGACCACAGTATTCCCATGTCTGTGGCATTGGGTGTTGCAGCATCGAATCCGACAAAAACTCTCTTATCTTGTCAAATAAAGCATTAAAATCCCTGTAAATAAATAATACATATTTTAGAAATAAATCCTATTTCTTCTAACCTCTTTGTAACTGTACACAGCAAAATCACCAGTGTTAAATAAACTCTGAGAGTGTTAAAGTAACACTGTCAGTGTCTATATGCTTCCCATTGGCGCTATATAAACACTGAGAGTGTTAATTTAACACTCTCAGAGTTGATTTAACACTGGCGATTTTGCTGTGTATCTTCTAAAATCAACTCTAAACACTTAACCCCCACAGTAACTTTTAACCTAATTGTAAAGACTAAAATAGACTTTTTCCTCATGGGAACTGGTCAAATGTCCCAACAATGTGGAATCTTCCATGTGTTAATATAATGGAAAGAATTTCTTTGTTCTCACAAGCAAAGTACAACGTAACAGCACACGCTAACACACAAATGCAAACGCACACACACACCATCCAAGGCGTGGAAAAAACAGGCATGTGCATCTTCGTTCATTTCGCGACATCTGGCTTCCCTTAAAACCAAGATACAAAAGAAGTAGTATGTATGGTGAATATGGCATTGAGGGTGTTTTGTGTCATCTGGTCAGTGCTTTGATAGCTGGCGGATGTGGAGTCCCAGGCAGGGCACAGGGGCCAATCACAGAGGCCAGTCGAGGAGACGGGAGGGAGAGGAAATGAAAGAGAGCATGAGGGGAAGAAAAGATAGACTCCAAGAGAGAGAGAGAGGAAGTGTAGAGGAGGAGAGAAAGAGGGGGAGTACAAGGGGAGGGGCATAACTCCTGTCAGATACACAAACCACATGCAGCAGACGGGGCCTCCACAGCACATCAACACGCATAGACACACGCACACAAAGAGGCCTCAGAACAGATGCACAGCAACAGATCACACATCCTGAGAGCAGTGGTTGTGTGTGTGTGTGTTGGCTCCAGTGAGAGTGAGTCAGTCTACAGAGTTCAACCAGGGAGCCAGCAGCCAGTTGTAAAAATAGCCCTTCTCTTGCACAGATGACCAAACTAAAACACAAACACACACACACAATCCTTAAGGGCCAACCGCTACGGTTCCCTCTACCTGATGGACAGGATGGGGAGTGTGAAGTGGTGTGTGTGTGTGTGTGTGTGTGTGTGTGTGTGTGTGTGTGAAGGGCGTCAGCATGTCTAATCTCACTCAGGGTCTCATCTCCAATGACTCTCACAAGATCAGAGAGTGGGGGGGAGAAGTGTGTTTGAAGTTTGACTTGAACACTGTGCAGAATAATGAAGATGCCCCCATACTGACGCGTACAAACACATATTCAGGTAGAAGCTGTGGATGCTGTCCCGCGGTCACTGGTTTAGGTATGGTGCCCCTGACTGTCGAGCACATCCAAGATCCAGTTCCTCTGACAAGGTTCCTTTGTTTATTTCCAATTTTCCAGTTAGGTCCACACTAGTCGATTGTCGAAGTCATAGAATGCAATATTCCAAAATGTATTTTTTCTGCAAAAAAAAGGGAGGATAACACCGATTTGGCAGTACAGATTGTTATTCTCGCTACTGACAGCACTCCAGATATCCAAACCACAGAGCTATGTTTTTAAATCGCCCGGAATTCTCCTTTAACTGATATATGCTTAGATGAAGTACTGTATATTGTTTGTCTACCCCCATTCAGTCCCGCGGTCACTGCTCTGTGGTTTAGGTCTAGTTCCTCTGACTGTCGAGTCTGACAAGGTTCCTCTGACATCTCCATCCATCTACTCAGAAAGCAAGGAGTCATTGTAGACCATACATTCAAAGGTTACAGTGAATTGTTGTCTGTGTATAGGGCTCTGTGAAAAAACGTTGTAAAATAATTTGTCACAATTTGAGTTAAAAATTAATGTTCTTTCACAAAGAAAAATGCAAGAACGCACACACACACACACTTGTTTTTCTATCTGTGTAGTGAGTACAAAATGCTCCCTGAACATAATGTCAATAACTTAAACTTCATGCCTTAACTTAAAGGAGAGTTCCGGGCGATTTCAAAACCTAGCTCTGTTGTTTGGGTATATGGAGTGCTGTCAGTAGCGAGAATAACTCAAACAATCCTTATTACCAAAACCGTGCTATCCCCCTGCTCCAGTTTACACTCGTTATGCATTTACGGGGCAAGGTTTAAAACGTGCTTTTAGCCTCTAAACATGTTCGAAAGGTCCTACTAGAGGATGGCCGGCCCTCATGCCACCCTCATGGAGTGTGTTTCTGACAGTTTGATCACAAACATGCACACCAGTAGCAAACTCAAGGTTATTTTGTAAGGCTCTGGCAGTACTCCGGTTTCACCGCACGCAAAGGAGAAGATACCGATCCTGCTGCTGGGTTGATGCCCTTTTTAAATTTTTTTTTTAAATTTTAACCTTTATTTAACCAGGTAAGTTGACTAAGAACAATTTCTTATTTACAGCAACGACCTGGGAGCAATTAGGGTAAAGTGTCTTGCCCAAGGACACAACAACATTTGGCTCAGTCGGGAATCGAACTGGCAACCTTCTGACTACAAGTCTGACTCCCTACCCACTGAGCCATCTGCGCCCCGTCTGACTCCCTACCCACTGAGCCATCTGCGCCCCGTCCACCTGTGCAGAACCGGTGCAACCTGAATGGGCTGCAGGCAGGGTTGTAGTGGAGTCATGAACTTTCAAGTCCAAGTCGACTCCCAAATCATTTGTGTTCGAGTCCGAGTTGAGTCATGAGTCACCATATCTATGGTCGAGTTGAGTTTGAGTCCTCATTTGTCAAGTAATCCCTATGGCAGTGTTCTAGTCACTGAGCCAGAGATTACAACATTTTACACTACATTACCATTGCTTTGTTTGCATCAAGTTTGATTGGAGATATTTGGTGGATACATACTTTTTTTTCTTAAGAATTTGCATTTTATAATGTCCTTCATAAAACTTACTTTACCTTTCTGGATTGGTAATAAATCATATGAATGTAAACTGTTGGGGGTCCGCGTAGAATAGTAGGGCTAAGTTTTTTCAAATTGGCATAGCGCTGCCCAAGATTTGGGTTAGATAAGTCAGATTATCTATCCTGCCACGTTGCTCTCCAGCAACTACTTGTGTTCAGATCAGGCACTTGCGGAAGTATAGTTGAACGTAATCATCCCGCGCATGATCTGACTAAAGGCTTCCGTGTTGGGTGAACAGTGCGAAAAGAATCGGCAGCTCGGGCGACATGTGGTTGGATGAACCATCATAACACAGATCTGTCCAAGGAGTTGAGGAGCTGCCGACAAGGCAGGATTAGAGAGGGAATTGGGAAGGGAGGAAAATTATTATAACAATTAATAACGTAATATACACAACAATATACAAACAATATTATCTGGGCTAGTATATTTTGGTGTGCTTAGGAGAATTTGAAACAGGTAGCCTACAATTTATACAGAAAACCAATTGTTTTACGTTTCAAGAGACATGGGTAGGCCTACTCTTCTTTGCTTGCTTGACAAGCATATTGTATTGTATTTTCTATTTGGCAGAATACATTTAGCTACAAATGGTGGGGTGGTTGGTTTGTTTTGAACTGATTTTCCTGTTGCCCATTATTATTCTATTTCGTCTCTATTTTCACCAAGAAGAGCACAATTTAAAGTTCAAAGGCTGCCTACTTGGTAAATGGTAAATGGACTGCATTTACATAGCGCTTTTTTCTGACCAATGGCCACCAAAGCACTTTACACAGCCTCAAATTTACCTTTCATTAACACATTCAAACACAGACGTCGGTGTCAGCCATGCAAAGCGCCAGCCAGCTCGTCGGGAGCAGCTGGGGTTAGGTGTCTTGCTCATGGACACTTGGTCAGGAGGACCCATCGATCGAACCACCAACCTTCCGGTTGCTAGACAACCTACTTGACCCACTGAGCCACTGCCACCCCTTGCCACTGCCAACCCTTATCATACTTCTCGATAAGCTAAAGGGGAAAGAGATAGAGGCTGGTCTTTTATTGTATGCCATTTTTTTTATAGCCCTTTGGTTCCCAACCCCCTACTCGAGTACCCCAGCCATGCCACAGTTTAGCTGTAGCCCTGAACTAGTACACCAGATTCACTAATCAAGGACTTGTTCATTAGTAGACAGGTTGAATCAGGTGAGCTAGCTCAGAGGTAGTTCAAATACAAGGACTATCTGGTGGTCCTCCAGGAGCTACAAGTCTGACTCCCTGTCCACAGAGCCATCTGCACCCCCTTAACTACATTGGAAGCAGTTTCTATTAAAATACTGCATTCTACGTAACTGTGTCCAGTCGTTACAAGAACCAGATGGATTGGCAGCACAAACCTGGAGGAAACATGTGATCGATCTTGCTGGCCAGGAATAAAGTGACATTGGACTTAAGAAATTGGGTGGAGAATGGACAGGGAAAAAAATAATGATAAAATGTCTAAAACACCCTGGTCTCAAATCCACAACATATACTTAGAACGGGTTCCATTGACAAAGACAGCAGCCTCATCGGCTTCATGTTTTTTCCTCTGATCTTCTCGTCAATTTCCTCGAATTAACTCTGATTTTCCAAAACAGCCTTTTCAATGCCCTCTTTTTCTCACGATGAACATGGTCCGTCTTCCTGGAGGAATAAATACCAAAGCACAGTCTGGTTCAAAACAGAAAAAGCGCCTACCATTTCTGTTACCACTGTACAACAATGTTGCACCAAATAGCAAAGAGACCTTCTGATACTGCATTTACACACTAATCGATTCCTACCCTTCCAACTCTCTGAATTGCGGTGTCTGTATGAGTTCTGGAAAGTTCTGGAAAGTTCTGGAAAGTCATTTCAGTTCTGGTGCGGTGTTAACAGCGGCATCTGTCAAAGAACGCAGGGAGATAATACACACATGGACACATGCGTGCGCACACACAAACAAGGATGCAAATCCAAACCACACTGATGTGACTACGCTACTTGTTACTGTCTGAGAGAGAAAAGCTACTGTCACTATCTGTGTGACAGAACCGTCAAAGTATAAGACCAAAACATCCATGCAGATTACCGATCAAAAATAGCAGTAGTAGCCTTGCTAAGAAGTTGGGAATAAATACGTTTACAAAAAAGACTTTATCCTGGCTGGATGCAGTATGGACGTTAGGATGAGGTCAAAGAAGTGTGTATGTCAGCATTGGTGTTCGCCAGCAAGCCTGCATACGTGTGATTGTGTTTATGTCAGCGTTAGTATGTTCGCTAAGTGTGAGAGCGGCATGCGAGAAGTGAGTGTGTCTGGGCGTCATTAGAGGGGCGTGAACGTGACAGCCGCACTTGTAACGAGAACACCATAAAGAGAGAGAGAGAACTCAGAGACCACCAGCCCTCGCATCCATTCCTCCATGAACCCACCCAGGGCTGAGCTGAAGCTCAAGCCTGCTACAGGGACCTCCCTCGAGGGGCTAGCTTCCCCTCGCCGTGGGTGGTAGCACGGGTGGCTGGTGCCTGTTGGGAGAGGTACGCATCCCAGCCTGAGCGGCCCTGTTAGCCTTTATTGGAGTAGTTAGCTGCTGGCGCCAAGACCACACATGTTGACGAGGAGCGCAGGCAGTACCACACGCGTGTCAATATGGGTGTGTGCGTGTTAGTGTGTGTTTGTGTGTGTTAGTGTGTGTTAGTATGTGTGGATCATAATAAGGCTGTTGCGGTTGTGTGAGGTCCTGTTATCCAGACCTGAAAAAATTTATAAATTAAATTAAAGGAAAAAGTGTCAGAGAGAAAAAGACAGACAGAGAGAAAGGCAGACAGAAAGGCAGACAGGCAGACAGACAGATAGAGAGAAAGACAGAAGATATTGGGACAAGAGAGAAAGATAGATTGAGGAATATGAAGGGTAGGAGTGAGAGCATGAAGTAGGAGAGGGGGAGAATGACACAAGGAGAGACCCCCCCTATTCAGCCAGCTGGGAGTTTGCTCTTTTCCTCCCATTCCCCATCATTCAGCGCTCCAACCTGGACAGGACCCAGCTTTGTCCCTCCCGTCCCCCAGGGAAGCAGTTTGGCACAGGCAGGGCCCTGGCGGCTCTGGCCCAAGACCAGAACACATGAGGGGGCTACAGTGACTAGGAAAACCCCAGGCTGAAAGGAGATGGCCAGGCCCAGGGGCAACAGACTCCAATTGGGCCTGAGAGACTATTGTTCTGTTCAGTACTACACACTCTACACACCTGGTCGTATCATTAAACACAAAGCCTGTGTGTGTTTGTGTGTAGACTCTAAATGTTTAATAATATACACTGTATGCAAGTGTCATTCTGTGTTACATTTTCAAATTTACATAATTTACCTAGCAACCTGCAGGCAGTTTAAGTGCCTTGCTCAAGGGGACAGCTTAGTTTCTGAAACAGCAACCTTCGAGGTTCATGCCTAATCCACCAACCAAATAGCTCTGTAACCTCACCGGGATGTCTCTGCTATCAGGAGGAAGTGTCAACTGTAGAACTGGATCTGCAGGCGCACAGAACAATGGCCTGACGAGGCTACGTTTCAAAACCATACAAATGCCATCGCCGCCTGGGACAAATTACTATCGCAACAATACAACACATCAGTTCAAGCCACAATGATGAAAGCAACCAGACATGCAAAGAAACTCGATTCTATACCAGTAACAAAAAAAACCTGACAGCATTCAACAGAAACACATATTTGGAGCTGCTCACAGTTTTAGTTAAACTGAATATCAGTGATCTCAGCTTCAAGGTTTTTTCATTCTGTCTCTCTTTCTCTCTCTCTCTTTCTCTCTCTCTCTCTCTCTCTCTCTCTCTCTCTTTCTCCCTCTCAGTCTGCCTCGGGCGGCGGGGTTGGCAAAATACAATTTTCCAGTTGCCTAGACAATGCAATCACTAGCAGTCCCAACCATGCTGTTTTTAAGGGCACAATCACCAAGGCGACGTTGCCCTGGGATTACATCATTGCCAAGAGAAAGAGACTGAAGGTGGTTATGTTATGTGTGTGTGGGTACAGGGTTGTTGTGTTGTGTGTGTATATGTATATGCGGGTAGAGGGCGGTTGTGTTGTGTGTGTATGTCTGTGTGCGTATAGAGGGCGGTTGTGTTGTGTGTGTATATGTGTGTGTGGGTACAGGGTGGTTGTGTTGTGTGTGTATATGTATATGCGGGTAGAGGGCGGTTGTGTTGTGTGTGTATGTCTGTGTGCGTATAGAGGGCGGTTGTGTTGTGTGTGTACATGTGTGTGTGGGTACAGGGTGGTTGTGTTGTGTGTGTGCGTATATGTGTGTGGGTACACAGTGTTGTGTTGTGTGTGTATATATGTGTGTGTGGGTACAGGGTGGCTGTGTTGTCTGTGTATATGTGTGTGTGAGTACAGAGTAGTTGTGTTGTGTGTGTATATGTGTTTGTGGTTAAAGGGCGGTTGTGTTGTGTGTATATGTGTGTGTGGGTACAGGGTGGTTGTGTTGTGTGTATATGTGTGTGTGTGTGTGTGTGGGTACAGGTTGGTTGTGTTGTGTGTGTGTGTGTGT
>JACXGM010025075.1:0-15460 GCA_016801145.1 Umbra pygmaea | reverse complement strand
CTACTTATTGATTCATTTATTTATTCTTTTATTTATTCATTCTTTTATTTATTCTTTTATATATTTTTTCATTCTTTTATTTATTCATTTATTCTTTTATTTTTTTATTATTTTATTTATTCATTCTTTTATATATATATTTATTTATTTATTCTTTTATTTATTGTTTTATTGATTATGGCACATTTAGTCCTCCATATATAAAAGCAGTCTTGCGAGCTCTTCCTAGGAGGTTTAACCCTACTTCACACCTCGCCTCAGTGTGGGGCAACGACTCACACATTGGTCCAGGAGACCACAATGACATGCAGGGGGTGTCAACAGCCCTCTTGTAAAGAAAAGCACTCTGTATTATAATTTGGTGTATATCTTTTGTGTAAATTCACCTAGGGCCACAATAGGCCCTTTAGAGGAAAGGACAAATTCAGAGATAATATTCACACGCAATATAACATTTCAAACATGTCTTCAGTTATCTAAGCAACTTACATAGAGTTTTGAATGTGTTTGTATTCATTTTCACTGATGACATCAGCATTTAGGTCCAGTGACGACATACTAAATTAGAAAAAAAATGTTACTGTACATCACCACATGTTTTTTAAGAAATGAAGGAACAAGAACATTCTAATCAGTAATTCTCAATAATAAATACCTTGTATCCAATTGCTGAACGGCTTTCTCCTGAGCGCTGTTCTCCAAGTCCTCAACTCCAGCTACTGAGAAGTTTTTGTTCTTAGCCGATTCGAACAAAGTCTTCCTTTTTTTGCTACTTCTGGGTTGCACTTAGGCTTTTTTGGCCATAATTCCGATCTTTGTACGTACTGCTGCTTCTTCACTGATTAGTATGACTGTACGCGCTTCGTCAGATAGTGAGCCGGGGGCGCGCGCCAAATCAGGTATCTCAGGGCACGCGTTGATGAGGTTGATTGACAGATAGACTGCCAATCCAATTATCGCGCCGAAGAAAGTGATTGGCTTGGTTTATAGTAGGGCTGTGCCTACTACAGACACCCGATTTTTTTTAGATGTGTTTCAAAGCTTTTATTTTTTGGGCATTTATTAGTATATGAAGTCAGTTTCAACGAATATTACAAAAAGTGTTTTAGAAGAGAATTGCACACCCTAGCTTTAAGATGTCGTAGCATCCGGTAGCAACAATGCGCGTTCATGAGCTTCTGTCTTTAGCTTCTCTCGTTTCACAAGTAGCCTATTGTTCGTTCTCTTAATACGTCCATGGGTACACGTGGCAAACTCATTAACTCGCCGTTACATTAAGTTAAAACATTTTTTCGTTGTTCCTGATCGTTTAAATGCTTATCTAAATGAACGATATTTAGACAACCAAGGAAATACAATCATTATGTCATGTTAGCTTGTGCTAGCTGCTGGATAAGCCTGCAGGGTTGTGAACAGAGCTTCTCTTAATATATACATGGCTTCATCCTTCATCCACTTTACAGGCTTTACAGCATATATCCCTCGAACGCATCATATGATGAGTGTTAACCATGGATTTAAGAGAAACCCTAAAACTAACTGATGCTTATTACAAGTAAACTGTAATTAAAAAAGTTGACTTTATTCTCAAACTTTTCATGGAATAAATCTCTTGACTCTGACAGATTTTCAGGGTTTCGATTCAGTGTTACCAGGCTTCACCATTCTTACTCAAAACAATATTTATGTGAATAGAATCATTATTAAATTAAAAAATATAAAGTTTAAGTATATTTACATAAATAGGTGGAGACATATCCTTACACAAAAAGGGCTGCCCTGTCATATTTGCAAGTTATTTTTGTTGTAAAAAAAACAAAATGCAATCCTGTTAGCCTCAGGGGACTGTGCGATGCTACTTAAAAAAAATCCCAAATTTGTAAAATGAACTCTGTCTCTTATAAATATGCCAGGACAGTCAAAACTTTGGGCAAATATGCCTTATACTGTCTCCACCCAAATCCCTGACTAATTTGCCCATCTCTCTGTTCACCCACATTCTGGTCTTGTTGATCTTTCTCGGATCTGCTTTCCTCCAGTGACATCTCTCATTGATGGAAGAGAAAAGGATCTTCATCTCAGGAAAGATGCCATGGAGGTGCAACAGGTCCTGCTTCATCACTGTGACAAGCTCCACACCTTTGATGTTGCCAAGGTCATTCCCGCCACAGTGAATTAGCAGAATATCCGGGACTGTTCTTCCTTTCAGGGACTGATGAAAAAAGGGAAGAAGATCCCTCCATCTCAGACCACCCCAACCAAACCATCACACATGGCCATCCAGTCCCAGGTTCCTTCCTGTGGTGTGTCTGAGATGCTCCTCACATCGGATGTAGCTGTTGTCTATCAGCCACACTTTAAGACCTAGATATTATTAAATATTGGATTATAAAAATGTACTTTGTGCTCTTCTTTAAACAAAAATGGTTTATTAAGCTCTCATATACATTTTATAGCATTACAGGTACTAATCATACCCTCAAGTAATACATGAGTCATGATAATTTAATGCAGGATGTACACTAACCTAAAGGATTATTAGGAACACCCGTTCAATTTCTCCTTAATGCAATGATCTACTCAACCAATCACATGGCAGGTGCTTCAATGCTTTTAGGGGTGTGCTCCTGGTCAAGACCATCTCCTGAACTCCAAACTGAATGTCAGAATGGGAAAGAAAGGTGATTTAAGCAATTTTGAGCATGGCATGGTTGTTGGTGCCAGACGGCCGGTCTGAGTATTTCACAGTCTGCTCAGTTACTGGGATTTTCACGCACAACAATTTCTAGGGTTTACAAAGAAGGGTGTGAAAAGGGAAAAACATCCAGTATGCAGCAGTCCTGTGGGCAAAAATGCCTTGTTGATGCTAGAGGTCAGAGGAGAATGGGCCGACTGCTTCAAGCTGATAGAAGGGCAACTTTGACTAAAATATCCACTCGTTACAACCGAGGTATGCAGCAAAGCATTTGTGAAGCCACAACACGCACAACCTTGAGGCGGATGGGCTACAACAGCAGAAGACCCCACCGAGTACCACTCATTTTCACTACAAATAGGAAAAAGAGGCTACAATTTGCAAGAGCACACCAAAATTGGAAAGTTGAAGACTGGAAAAATGTTGCCTGGTCTGATGAGTCTCGATTTCTGTCGAGACATTCAGATGGTAGAGTCAGAATTTGGCGTAAACAGAATAAGAATATGGATCCATCATGCCTTGTTACCACTGTGCAGGCTGGTGGTGGTGGTGTAATGGTTTGGGGGATGTTTTTTTGGCACACCTTAGGCACCTTAGTGCCAATTGGGCATCGTTTAAATGCCATGGCCTACCTGAGCATTGTTTCTGACCATGCCCCTCCCTTTATGGCCACCATGTACCCATCTTCTGACAGCTACTTCCAGCAGGATAATGCACCATGTCACAAAGCTCGAATCATTTCAAATTGGTTTCTTGAACATGACAATATGTTCACTGTACTAAAATGGCCCCCACAGTCACCAGATCTCAACCCAATAGAGCATCATTGGGATGTGGTGGAATTAGAGCTTCGTGCCCTGGATGTGCATCCCACAAATCTCCATCAACTGCAAGATGCTATCCTATCAATATGGGCCAACATTTCTAAAGAATGCTTTCAGCACCTTGTTGAATCAGTGCCACGTAGAATTAAGGCAGTTCTGAAGGCGAAAGGGGGTCAAACACAGTATTAGTATGGTGTTCCTAATAATCATTTAGGTGAGTGTATAATAAATGACTGTGGCTCATAAAGTAATGATAAGGTCAGTGACTTTAGTTCACAATCAATCAAGTGTTATTTGTCATATGTAATCACAGGATTATGCAAATAGAATACATAAGAATGCTTGTAATGAATATAGTTCACTGTGTTCAAGTGTGGCCGGGACCCCATTGGGGTTTATTCTTTTCTCGGGCTCAGTCTATCTGGGGGTATCTTCCAAATCTTAAATAAAGTAAGTAAAAACTTACTCCCTACTTTAAAAACAAAGAAAATGATCAGCAAATGCATATTCAGTTGCATTAGCTAGCACTCAGGCAACTTATATGTGTGCATTCCTATAATACATATATCCTGCCAGGTCCATCAATTTGTGTATCATCTTTATCAAAGGATTATGAAAATAGAATAAATAAGAATGCTTGTAATGAATATAGTTCATCAAATGCATATTCAGTTGCATTAGCTAGCACTCCGACTACTTATGTGTTTGTTCCTATAATACATATATCCTGCCAGGTCCATCAATTTGTGTATCATCTTCATTAAAGGATTATGGAAATATATAAATGTTGTTCACCTTGTCCAAATAGCGGCAGAGACTCGTCGACAGACTATGATAGATAGACAATGTAATTACTTTACAAAAACATGTATTAAACTTATGACGACAAAAAGTATTAGTTTTACAACACATACACAGTTTTCAGTCAATTGTTAACTAGTTAGCAAGCTTTCTATAACGTTAGCTAATTAAGTAATATTGAGTAAGTTACGGTTAAAATACTGTATACTGTAATACTCGGTGTGAGGTTAGCCAAAGTCAACTCCGTTATGCAACGTCATAACGTAGACACAATAGTACACATATATATTTATTAAACAAAAGGCCAAACAGCTATTTTACTGTATTGAATCTAAGTATTGAACTGACCATAACTGAAAGTTGATGTAGAATATTTTTATCCATAGCTGACCGACTGTATTATCACCCGAGCGACTCCCAGGTTCAGCTAGCGCATATTGCAGCAGGACCTCCGGGGAAAAGTCATGTGAACTTGCGCAGTACAGGGAGACGTAGGCGGGCGCAGTCCCACGGTTCTGCGCGCGTTCATTGTGCGCGTTCATCATGCTTAGTATAATAACTCTGGATTTGGCTACTAGTGAATTTTAAAAATGTTAAAAATGTTACGTTTTAAACAAGGAACCTTTAAGTGTTCGGGCTGGTAAGTTGATGTACCCCAAACAAAAATTATCCACTGACATATAGAAGTTTCTTTCACCATGAAAGTCTATGGGAAAAAATGCTTTTGGGCCGCATGGGTGCAGTTCCACGGTTGGCCGCTAAGCCCATGGTTGCATCAACTTCCGTGTCTAAGACTACCGCCTTGGATGTAGTTCATAGTCTCTGAGCAGGCAAGCCTCAGATGAAAAATGACGATTTTTGCATCATCAGATGCAAAATGACGATTTTTGCATCATCTGAGGCCTCTTTCCCATACAACCAATACAGAGACTTCACATCCCAGGTGGGTATGAGGGATTGATCCCAGTTAATTCTAAAATACTACCAGGTTTCTACTGATATAAAGCTTAATGCTAATCGGTGAAGTATCCCTTTAATGGTGACCTCAGTAAAGCTGTTTTGAGTCTTACCCATCCATCTTTCCCTAAGTAATCAAGACCACTTACAGGTCTAGGATTTGGGACTCTAGCCTTCTCTTCCCCTCCCTTTGTATGTGGTCAAGAGACGATTAGACTGCTTGTGTCTGGTGCACGTTTTGGCTGTGTACTTCGCCTTCTCTATCAGGGATAGCCACCATCGGCTAGCCACCGGAAGAGACTAGCCACCGGAAGAGAAAGCCAGGGGCAAAGCGCACGCTATCTTCTTCTTCTTTGGGTTTATTGGCAGATCGCAACCAACTGAATGATGCATATACCACCCGTCTGGCTATCTGCTCAGGACTCGCCATTTTCTTCCAGCGGGAGCAGAAAAATTACGTATCGTTTCTGAAGCATACTGAATCTACCTTTTCGCTTTTGTGAACACATGTAAGTACCGATTATGTGTATGGTTTAACCAGACTGTATTATTGTTGGTGTATTCTAGTTTGCTATAAAGTAACATAGTTTGACAAAGAATCGAGTGAATGTTATTTAGTTAATGTAGCTGCTGACGCTTTGGCTAGTCGTATTGCTGCCGTAAATAAAGCGATGAGCTGCCATTTTTTGGGATATAAACACTAAGGTTTAGATTTCTCAACAGATTTTAAATAACTACTATACAGAGACTCTACTGCATTTAGCATCTTTTTGTTTTTGTACTCTGTGTATCTAATGTGTAACTGATGTTGTCAACGCATTGTCTGGTCCAGGTGCGGCCTGCTGTAGCGCTCAAGCCCCCATGGCTAACCTCTAGTGCTAGCTAGTATGTAGCTACTGTGTTAACACGACATAATGATGAAATGTCCTTGGTTTTCTAAATACATCCATCGTATATTTAGATAAGCATGTTAATGATAAGGAAAAACAAAAACTGGTTGCTGCGATAACACAAACAAATGTAGCCGCCCACTCGTGCTACTACCATGGATTTATAAGAGAACACGAACAGTAGCTACATACTAGCTTGCGCTAGCTACTATGGTCCTTCTTAGGATTTATTGGCAAATCGCAACTACAGTATTGCATATACCGCCACCTACTGGTTATGAGCGTGGTCGTCTGACACCCTATACAGTACTTATATTCTCCCCATCAAACTGGTTTCCCTACTAAAAAGTATAATCTTTATCACTTTCCCGATAATCTGTTCTTCTACCTGGTTAATTAAAGGTTAAAAAACTATTAATTTAAATCGATTGGTTTATAAATGCTAGTGTGTTTGTTCCCATTAATTAACTTTTTCTACACACAGCCATCATATCTGTTTAGTGACATTATTAACACTTTTTTTATACAAACAGGTCTAGTTACTGGAGGAGAATGCTGAAGCATGTTCAAGATTACTTACAGGAATTAGCAGCTGCTTGTACTGCTATACCAGGTGCTGTACCAGGTGCTGTTCCAAGCTATTCTACTAATGTACACACTGACATTAGAAGTGAAGAGCGTTGATGGAACAGATGGGGAAACTACAGTACCTGTGGCACATGCAATGACTGACAATGTAGCATGTGAGTCCTGTACTGACTGCCCAAGCACTGAAAAAGACCGTGAAGACGAAGAGGAGGACTTCAGGACTAAATTGGCAGAATGGGCAGTGGACAAAAGAATAACCCACAAACCATTCTCACAACTACTCAAGATTCTCACCAAAGACTATCCAGTCATTCCTAACACCACACAATATTTGGTGTTTATCAGCAAGGTTGCATTTTTTGTGATTTGCATAAACAAACTGGTACAGATGTTACCTAGCTTAGCGTTTCTTATTGTATTTAGAGATTTGAATATGTTGTGTTTATTTTTTAGGGTTATGTAGGCCTTTTTGCTAAAACTCTTTTCTAAACATTGCTTTCAGATCATGACGTTTTCCGTTGTTTCGTACCAGGTGGAGGACTTTAGCTCTACAGGTGAAGGTAAGAATTAACATGTTGGCAGACACTGCAATTATTTGAGTTTTGAGGGTTGTGATATAATCTGAGTATTTTGGAGAAGAACAAGAGGCAGGCTGAAGCGCTTGTCCGTCTGAGAGCGCAGTTGGCACTACAATCAGGTAAAACATGACTGTTATGCGTTGTCCTCATAAAACACTTTGTCAGTGTTATATAATGGTGTTTAACTGCTTTTTTGTATGTCCAGGTAATTCACATTTGCTCCACATAGGCACAATGAGTGAAGAGCTGTGCTCTGTGTCAAACCAGATGGCCACAGTGCTCGCTTGCATCCAAGCAAATGGTCTGGTAGGGGAGTTGTTATTCCCTATTGTTCAGGGTATTCAGCTCCCCCTGGTCAACCTGGAAGACCTGCAGCAGTTTGATTCCCAATTGCGACAGGACACGGACATTCAAGACAACCTTGTAAGCAGTTTCTTTTTATTCAAACATTTAACCTTAGATGTTAAATATTTCTAATCACTTTATATAACATAAGCTGTCAAGTATAAAACCTTTAAATTCTTCTATCTGTAGGTTTGCGGTTTGTCTGTTAAGGCTGGTAAGGACCTAAAGTAAACGGTGTGGCGAACGCTACCATGCATCTTCAAAAATGCTCTCGCAGTCTTGACCACCTGGATAGGATCTGGGAACAAGACCAGCTTCAGGGACCTTTTTCTCAGGACTATTCTTCAAAGTAAGATATTTTGTACTTTGCTATTAGATTCTTGTTCATTTTATAAATACTTTTTCTCAATCATGTCAGACCATTTAAATACATTAATGGGTTAATGTATTACAGGAGCAATAAGGAAGAATTCTGCCACCCGGGATTCCACTGCCGTGAATACAGATGACACGGCACCAGCACAACGCTTGTCTTCGCTTGATACAGCCACTGCACAGCCCTTGCCCACAAAGCACTACAGGACATGATCGAGGGCCCTCCACCCATTGCCACCTGTCCTGACACATACCTACCTACATTGGATTTTGACTATTTTTTTGTAACTTTTTTAAGTTTGTTTATATTGATTAGAGTATTTTTTTATTACTAGTGTAATCTGCATTGTTGGGGAGGACTGAAAGTAATGTGAATACAATTGTTAAGATTTAATTAAATACATTTGCACATGTATATTTGTATGCTTGCTGAATAATGCACAGGTTTTTTTTTACATGCGTCTTTGCACTATTTGAACAAAATTGTTGGGATTGATTTAAATACATTTGCACGTGTATATTTTGTATGCTTGCTGTATAATGCACAGGTTTTTTCAATTGCATCTTGCCCTTGCACTATTTTAAATAAAATGTTAAGATTTAATTAAATGCATTGTCATTTGTGATATAAGTGAAATCTGATTATATTATTTATTAATATTAAAAAGCCTAATATTGGGGTATGAGGCATCCCGCTGGGTTCTGTGCAAAAAAGTGGCTTGCCGCGGGGGCGCCGCTGATCAGGGTATTGTTTATTAAAAGCGGCCCAACGGTGGGGCGACCGCGGCAAAAAGGCGGCTTGCCGCTGGTCAGCCGCTTTACAAAAAAGCAGGCGTGCCGCCAATGGCCCGCTTGCGTGTTGCCTACTGGGGCGGGCGTGAACTTGGAAGCTACTAGATAGCTAGTCTAGACGAGCCAAGTCCAGTTAAATATGTAATACCGTAATTCCTCAAATAAAAACCGGTAGTCAAATAAACGCCGGGCCTCTGATAGTGGCCTGGGGCGTGGTCAACACGGACAAAAAAAGGCCGGTCTTAAATAAAGGCTGAGGGAATATTACATGTTGATAATCTCATAGGTGCCTTTCATATAATGTGCCTTCCAGTTAAGCATAATGTACATTTCTATCACTTTAATAGATTCAACAATATATTCATGCTATTTTCGGATTATGGTACTTATCTAAAGCAGCAATACTCACTGCTCCTGCGAGCTGCGATCCATAGGTTTTTGTTCCAAACCTAATTTATCACAAGTGACGCTACTCGCTACCAGGTTGAAATGCTAAGTCAGGGTAGTCGAAACTTGGGTTGGACGGAACATTTACTAAATGGCAGCTCATGGGATCAGGAAATAGTATCGCAGTCAGCTTGGTGTTGTTTGTATTAACCTACATGTAGATTGCAGTAACTACATTGGAAATAACATGGCTCCCATTAAGTGCAAGCGATTGAATCTTCAACAACTTTTTTCAACTACATATTGGAACGGTTACAAGAAGTGTTGAGTTTGCGTTAACAACGTAATGCAGCAATAAAAGACTAATTGGAACAAGGATTGACATTAAAATATAGACAATTATACTATTGTCTACTATTGTCTACTATATTATACTACTATAGAGGGAATTACAAATAAAGGCCTGCCTCTAACAAAAGCCTACTTCAAATAAAAGCCGGTTACCTTCTGCAGTAGCCCCGGTCTTTATTTGAGGAAATACGGTATGTACGGCTAAATCTGTCCTCACGGATTCGCCTGCTACAGCCGGCAAGACCAATTTGCAATCAGCTCACCACTACGTTTCGGATATGTTTCCGGACAACTGAACCGTTTAATATGGGTGCGGCAGAAAGGCCAAATTTGCCCAAACGAGTCCCTAAATGAGCCAGCTGCGGGCCCCGTTGCAAAAATAGAACGTCTCAGTGATTACACGTTAGGCACCTGAATAGCTTGCTAGCAAAGTGTGTGTGTGTGATAATAGGAAATAAATGAAGAGGAACTCGGTATACAATCAAATAACATTTAATTCCAGTTAAAGAGCATAAGAAATACAACACTTCAACCGGACAATGAAATACAAGTTACATACCCAAAATAGTTCACGTTCTGAAATCCTTCGGCCTACCAAAAACTACAATTATCCTATATATAATCACACGGCTAGAGAAAAAGCTTGCCCGGAGAATCGTTTACGATTTCAACTCAACTAACTAGACTAACAACAAAGCAATTTAACCTTCCCACTCAGGTGACCCCCCACTCTCCCCCTGTTGCATACTAAATGGTGATCACTTCACTTGGCCAGGGTTAGAACAAACAGGCTTGGCACCCCCACATTACATAATTCAATTATGCACAGTCTCGCTGGCGCTAGCCTTAGTAGCAACAATAGAATAGTGTTATAACATTTACATGAAACTGAAATGTCCCCCCCGAGGGGGGAAACATACGTTTCCCTGTGGAACCGCCGTACTGGCGCAAATACCATTACAAAAGAATGGGCCTTACACATTTACATGATATTGAACTGTCCCACCCCAGGGGGGGAAACAAACGTTTGACTGAGGGTGCCCTATTTTAACGATCTGAAACGCAACTATCAAACGCCAAACGCAAGTGACATTGTCGGAGGGTCCCGGGCGCTGTTGGTATTTTACCGGTGGGATGACTCTTGCGCCCGACGCAAATCTAAAATGGATAGGTCGAAAGTAGCTTCATTAGTCATAGATGTGGTTTGGGCGTAACGTGCAATAAACCAATTAGAGCGTCATCTCACATTCCCTTTAAGAGCAGGCGCGCTTGTTCCATGGCGGATTGCTATTATAACGGCAGATTGCTATTGATTTTTCTTTTTACAAAATGTAAATAAGGAAATGTCACTGTTAACGGTAGGTATGCAAGGTGTAGGTAGGAGACAGGCGCAGGATGCAGATGAAGCGAATACTTTAATGAAACCAAGAAAACACTTGAATAGAATACAAGAGATAGACCACACAGGTCGTGTGCTAACACAAACAATAATCGACATTGCACTGGTCCACACCCGAGATATATATACCCTCCTCCCAATTAGGTGAATAGCAGGCACCTGTTCTAGTTTCCCTCTTAGCATAGAGGTGGGTAGAGGCACTCTGCCCCTATAACCAGTGATCCATGCTGGAGACTCAATATTCAGGGGAGTCAGACCTACTCCCCAGTTCCAGCCTCTGCTGATGTGCAACAGTCACAAGACATAGCCTACTTTCCGATGTTTTGGACTCACTCTCACTAAATCATGAGGTTATGAATGCATGGTAATATTTTTGCAATGTAGTCTAACATTTGACCAAGATTACTCTTCTGTCAAATAAGCTTTCCTCTCCCGTTCTGTATTTCTGGGCATTTGGGTTAAGTTGCAAAGGCACATGCATTTCAACATCACGTCTCCTGAAGTCCTCTATTATTTTCTAATTAAAGTCATCAACACATCCATGATTCATGGAAATGTTGCGTTAAACGCAACAAGCCACAAAGAATGCTGCGACTTGAGCAGGGTACCTGTTCTATCCAAACACCTGACGCGCATTTTCAATGTGCCAAATGTTCGTTCAATTAGGCTACACTGCGTGTTTGTGTGTGTTTGGATTAAACAGCATTTCGCGCACTCGCTGGCATCATAAAATGTGTCATCATTAACCATGTCTTTAACGGATAGCTGTTGTCCCCTTCACAGCCACCCATCCAAGGGGGGAATCCTCATGGCAAAGTTACCATAAATGAGTCGTGAGTAATTCGCAAAGACATGGGTGATTTTACTTTTAGCATTGCAAATGACTTGTATGTTGATTGAATGGTTCCCTTGAGGTTGATGTGTATCAGTGCAAATAATTCATTCTGAATAATTTGAGTAAATGTGTACACTAGATGTATACCTATTTTTTCACATTTTTGGACACCACAATGACTTCCCTCGTCTGGTAATATTTTTCCTTCTAATTACGTATTGCAATAATAAAGAACTGCTGCATTTGTGTAGATGAGATGCTGCGAAGTGTATGCGCGTTGTGCACACGCTATACATTATGGTTAAGAATGCGCCCTTAAAATGAATAACACGCCACTGACTTTTAACCAGGTTTTTCCTGGTCAGTGGACCAGGAACAGCAAGATAGCACCAGGGACCGTTTGCGCCGGAACATGCCTCTTCTTTTTGCTGAACCGCCCAACGAACGCAAGTTCATTCCATAATTTGGGTGCAAGATATGAATGATACATGCGTTTGTATAAAAAGTCAATTGCGCCGGGTGTAAGATAGGGCCCTGGAACCTTCAACATATTCTGGCCAGCCAACTAGATAGTTATCTGTAAAGAAAAACATGACTTGTGCAACCCAATGTGAATGTAGTCATTATTTGGTCCTGTGAACATTCATTTCCCACTACAGCCCTGTTCAGATTCGTTGTTTTTGCAGTCTTTAAATGGGTTGTCTTTGCTGAATCTGGACTTGTGTCGGTGTTCACTTTGGACTCTTCAGTTTGAGATTCTAGTTTTTTCTCCTGTAAAATATTTGGTTGCTCTGGGACTTGCTGGTTCAGTGTGGACATGGGTAGAGTCTGCTCAGTGGTGGATATTTCCTAAACTGACTCCATCTTGTCATTAGTTTGTTGCTTGTCATTTTGGCCTGGTTGTTTGGTTTCCTCCTGAAGACTGTGACCCATAGATGTTTTTCTTGATGCTCCTTCATTGTCCTTTTTTCCAAAAGAAATTGCTGCAACTTATATTATTTGCCTTTTCCATATTGGTCTCCAAAACATAGGTAGCACCCTTTATTGACCTGGATACACCTCCAAACATTACCATGCAGATGCTTGTTAAGCTTCTAAAGCTAAGCAGGGTCGGGCCTGGTTAGTCCCTGGATGGTAGACCAGTGCTGCTGGAAATGGTGTTGGAGGGCCAGTAGGGGGCACTGTTCCCTCTGGTCTAAAGATCAACGCAGTGACTGGGACATCTGCACTGCATAGGGTGCTGTCTTTTGGATGGGACTTTAAATGGGTGTCCTGACTTTGTGGTCACTAAAGATCCCATGGCACTATTCGTAAGAGTAGGGGTGTTAACCCAGGTGTCCTGGACTGATTTTGATTGATTCCATGGCAACCTAATCATAATCCACCCCCCACACCATTCTTTACTGTGGAACTGTGAACATCTACTTAATGTGGCAACAATGTGCTGTATAATCGTGACTCTGAATTGTATAATGTTTCCCCTTATTGTACCTTTTTCTTCTTACCCCTCCACTTCCATTTTCTCTAAATCTACAGCCAAATGACAATTTTCCACAGCTGAGCTCTGAGGTTTCCCTGGGTTACATGTCTCTGGCACTAACTCCTTATTTGTGTTTATGCTGCTCCCCCCAGTGGCTCTTTCCTGGCTAGCATCACCACTGTCTTCCATATTACTATGTAAGTTAAGAGTGGGTAGGGTTGGTTCTGGACAGACCCTCCTCTCCACCACCCATTTCTGTGTCTGCCTGGTTTAATTCCTGTGTCTGGACACCTGACTTGTGTGCCCATTGGGATCTTCAGATTTTGGGTCTGATTTGTTAAAAGGTTTTGGAACTACTTGGCCACAAACTGTCTGGTACACTTTGGACTGTTTAGGGGTCTGAGACTGTCCTGTGGTAGTATTGTCCTCTCTTCCAACAGATGGTTTTGGTTCTGGAGGTGAGTTCATACTGGAGGGCAGGTTTGGTGAGCCTCCCTTATCCTCAGACACTGACAATGAATGAAAGAGAAGTTTTGTTGACAATTCTGTTTGCGGATTAAAGGCTAAATTAATATATTATATTATATAATATATATATTAAATCACCACTCTCATTGTTGTGGTGGAGGTTTAGTTCTCTGTCTAAAGAGCTAAAGCTTTCATTATTTACATTTGTATCTGTAATACAGTACAGTACATTCATAATGTTAACATGAAATAACAGAAGCCATTTTAAGCTGTTTACAGCAAAACAACCTGAAAAATCTGGTTTTAATGTTCAGAATAATGAAAAGCAATATATTAAACAATGAACACTATCAAGTTCAAACTACTAAATTCATTAAAGATTATTTAGCAAAAAAGGCTAAATGGAAATCATGTTGGGGTTTATTTCTCTGTTAGCAGAGCTGTTGCTTTCATTTATTGTCTTTGGTTCATATTTCATTCTTGTTGCCATTACAATTCCTGTGAAAAGAACACAAAATCTCAATCACAATAACTGTAAACATTCTATATTATTTTGTATAATTTAAGTAGAAAAAAGAATCTTATTTAGTTCATTATTTTATAGTTTATGTAAAGAAAAAAGTACAAGCACAAGCAATTTCGAAAGAATTAGGGGTAAACAAAGTTTCTCACCTGAACAATCAGATTTTGATGTAGTTAAGATAATAACTATTTTTACAAAGATATTAAAAACTTTCACAATTTCTGTGACAGAACTTCACAGTAAATATTTTGAAATATGAATTCTGTAGATTTATATGACCTAATAAAGTAAATTGCTGCCTTATATTGTACCTTCTGGTATTTCCACTATAGATGTTTCCCCTGCAGCTGTGAGTGGTGCTCTGGCTGAATCCTGAGACTCTGAAATACAGAAAGAGTTGAGTTGATCAGACAACAGCCAAACCTCTACTCAGGATGTTTTCTAATTTCTGTAAAATTGTTGTATAACGAACATATAATCACATTTAACTTGATTTCAACAGTCAGAAACAAATTACCTGTATAAATATGTGATGTGCTGCCACTTTCTGTTCCTATTTGCATTTTCACAACAGGTGTTCTCTCTGTAGCTAAATAGAATAAATAGAAAAATGGAGATATGACAAATACACTTTCTAAAATGTCTGTAACAAATATAATACCATGTATTAGAAAAAATAATAAATTGTGTTTTATTGAGTAGTGGTGGATAATGTCTGTGGAGCCCTACATTCATTGGTTGGTTGTTGGGTGTCATCCTGTCGTTGGGTGTCATCCTGTCGTTGGGTGTCATCCTGTCGTTGGGTGTCATCCTGTCGTTGGGTGTCATCCTGTCGTTGGGTGTCATCCTGTCGTTGGGTGTCCTCCTGTCTTTGGGTGTCGTCTCGTCGTTGGGTGTCGTCTTGTCGTTGTGTTTCCTCCTGTCGTTGGGTGTCGTCCTGTTGTTTGGTGTCCTCCTGTTGTTGTGTTTCCTCCTGTTGTTTTGTTTCCTCCTGTCGTTGGGTGTCCTCCTGTCTTTGGGTGTCGTCTTGTCGTTGGGTGTTGTCTTGTCGTTGTGTTTCCTCCTGTCGTTGGGTGTCCTCCTGTCTTTCGTAGTCCTCCTGTCGTTTGGTGTCCTCCTGTCGTTGTGTTTCGTCCTGTCGTTGTGTTTCGTCCTGTCGTTGTGTTTCCTCC
>JACXGM010025074.1:0-15460 GCA_016801145.1 Umbra pygmaea | reverse complement strand
AAGTTTCTTTAAAATGCCCTTTAATTAAGCCCTCACGCATCGCACACTTTGACATTCCATAGCTGGGATGGTGCGACACATTTAGACAACGAAGTGCTGTGAGCTGTTATCAGCCACAAGACTCCACAGCCACTAATGCAACAATCGAATGTTCTAAAACAATTTTCTAGGTTTGAATTAGTATCTATTATATTTATGTCAATCAGATCAAAACCTTTTTCTCCAGAGCTACTGTAGTAACCAGCCTACAGACGATTGATCCGGCAGCACTTTGGCTGCGGTCCGGCATAATTTGCATTCTAATAAAATGCCTATTTGACCAGAATGGTTGTCTAAGATTTTAAATTTTTGTAATTTAAATAATTACATAGCCTATATCACCTTGCATTTACCATATGGTCAAAATCCGATCATTGCAAATTATTTTATAATGCCTGACATGCCAGTCAAACCTGCGTTTCTTTTGTGTTTAGTTTTTAAAATAGCTTAAGTAACAATCATATTTTTGCAACTTAAGATCTTCTCTTTTAATATGTTTTACCATTAGCCTATGCTAAATTTTCATCTCACATAGCTGACTTTAAAAACGTTTCGCTTCAAGTGGCCATTTGAGAATGCGGCTCGAGGAGAGATTAGCAATCTCAAAGGTGATTACGCGATGCGCGTAAGTGAAAATATTGCTGCGCTTGTGATGATTATTATTAATAGTTTATTAACTTCTAGGCAGAATTATGATCAGCTTCATAAGCCTTCTGATTAAACATGTACGTTAGTAACCAGTCTTGTATGCACTTTATATTTTACTGGTCATTGTCCCGTAAACGTCCCAAAGTCGGTTATGAACCGTCCCAGACATATTTTTATCGTCCCCGGGACGACGGGACGCCGTGTAATTCAAGCTCTGGTCGCGAATATGTTTTTAAAAAGTGGTGGGGATCATATTGAACCTGGAAAAAGGGGTGGGGACATGTGCATTATGTGCGTTCATGTTCTCGCCCCCTCTCAGTATTTCAGATGCCCCCTCATCAGCACTCGGCTGGCGCTCGCTCTGGGGGGCCGGCAGGGGGGCCGAGCCTTGACCAGTGATGGCCGTGGCCCCCCCTTGCCACCACGTAGCTCCGCCCCTGCGTAGGATCCTTTCAATGGTAAAGAAAAAACACTTCACAACATCCAGCCAAGTGAAGAACAGACTACAGGAGGTAGGCTGTGCGATGTCTGACTTTAAGCATTGTCGAATGGAGACGTCCAATAATGCGTCAGAAGCGAGAGCGTAAAAAACACCTTTTAAACAATATTGCGTTTAAATAAAACTCTTCTAACTTCCACTCCTACTATTTGACAATTTGCAGTTCTTCATCTTCAGCCCAAAGAATTAAGGTGATCCAGTAGGCTAAATCTAAACGTAGTCAATTGTTGAAAATGATACATATGCTATATGTTTTCAAACATAATATAATAAATAAGAGCCAAATCAGATTGATGTGTGTTACTTCAATTCATGAACACTGGTTTCCTTTACTATAACTGTAGTATGCTGTACTATACATTTAGCTTTATAGCTCTTGTAATTAAAGTTGTGACAAAACACAACATGACCCTATATGTCATTCATCTATCTTGCAATCTTGTTTTGCCATATTCTCGATATCTCTTTCTCAATATTAATCTATAGCTTATTTGCCAAAATACTTTCTGAAATGAAACCAAGAAATACATTGTTTTTTTAAATGAAGGCTATGGCCTATAGCAAGTAGGGAAACACCAGATTAGGCTGCACGTTTGTGAGCTGCCAAATAAGGCAGCACGAGTCAAGTTCAATTTTAACATTACATCGTTTTTGACCTCATCACGAGGTTGCCATCGATGAGTGCTAATAGTCGATGTAATCAGCAGGGGCAGACTGGCCATCGGGAGGTTCGGGTGTTTTCCCGAATGGCCGGTTTATTCCGGGCTGAACGAGCCATCATATTTTAATTTGATGGCCTGTTGGCTAGTTACAGTCCTGGATATATTAAAACAGGTGACAGTAGACTGAAATGGACTAGCTGTTGCATTCGCAGGAGCACACAACTGCAAATGTCAATATGAAAAAAAAGTGGTGGTGGTGGAGATGAGAGAGAAATGGGCGATGAAATCGAGTGATGCTGCAGACCCCGAAAGCGAAATCGAGAGAGAGATTTCCTTGGTCATCTCTATATTTAAATGAGCTACGGGGAAACCGAGAGGGTGAGTGACGGACACGGGGAGTGACAGATACACAGCGCATGTGCCAAAAGACAGTGCCGCGCCAGTGCGCATGTGCCACCCTCCATCCCACAGTCCAGGGACAGATTTTTGTCCCAGTTTTTAGCCAACATTGCAAATGTGTGATTCAGTATATTCCTGCTATTTCTCTGCTGTCAATCCTCATAGTCACGCTGTGAAGTTGCTAGATACCAGCACCTTTTTTAAAATATGTTTTACTTCATTTTTTTATTTTATACTTTACTTGCATATTATCTCATTGTTTTTACACTGTAGTTTGTGGATTTATTTATATTTATTCATTTAATAAAGTACTCATACCAATAAGCCGGTGCTTACAAGCTGCTAACTGCTAGCCTCCGGGACCAAAAGCCCTGTGTGGCCAAACCGATCACCCCTGGATGTACCACCTGCCAGCATCTGAGCCGGAGAGTTGCTGAGCTGGAGGGCAGGTGTCAGTCTTGCATCAGATTAGGGAGGAAAAAGATCTCTTGGACACCTTGATCGCACAATCCTATTCCAAAAAAATGGATGACGACATCACCTGCCCCTGGCTCAGAACCTCTCTGCACGGTGAGCCTGTAACAGAGAAGCTCTATTCGGTCCCAATGAATGAGCCATGGCCCAGTCTTGGAGCCAAACCGAAGGGCCTGGTGTTTTCCACTCCCTTTGCCCCAACTCAGGATGCCTCGGTTGCTGTCCGCGGTGTGAGGCACAGTGTGCACAACACCCACAAACATGTGCCCACAAATACCGATATTAAAAAGAAAATCCACTTGGATCAAAAATCTGAGAGGGCACAGTTTCAATGGGCATGACGCCTCTGGGTCAGCAACAGGGCTGAAACATTTAGATGCAGTACCAGTATATCATGCAGTGTTAGGGTTTATCACTAAAGCAAACCATTGCATATCACTGCGTAATATACACTGCAGTTGGCTGGGACTCTCTGAATTCTAGAAGGTTCAGACATTGGTTGTTGTCGACCTATCGACCTATCGCCCAGCCCTAGTAGGCTCATTTTAGTAGCCTACTAGTAGGCTCATAAAATATCATTTTATCTACCATATCTACCATAAAGAGAAGACTTTAAAAAAAATTCCCAGGACGCTTCTCAAAACCAGCATTCATCACCATTATGTTATAACCATATAAGCATTAAGTTGGTCATCACTCGGGGACTCCCTAGTGGCCTGGGGCCCCAAGCAGTTGCCTGGTTTGCCTGTTTACAAGCTGTGGCTCTGGCACTGGGTCACTAGTGTTTATTTATGAAGTGACAGAAAACAGAAGAGATGGATTAATTCTGAAGTGTATAGGGATATATTGTCTTCTCAGATTCCACCTGATTCAGCAAAGTTGATTGAATGGCATTTCACTTTACAGATGGACAATGACCCAAAAAAGGTAAATTTTAAGGCAAAGAAGTGGAATATTTTGCAATGGCCAAGTCAATCACCTGATCTCAACTCGATTGAGCATGCATTTCACTTGCTGAAGACTTAAGAAATCTTATTTCAAGCAATTAAACTAAGATGAAGTATAAGAATAATGTAAAGTTAAAATACCTGAAAACAGTGAAAATAACAGAAAATGTAATGTTTTTCTAAATCAAGTAAGAATTTAGTCTAAACTCCCTAAGTAGGTAATGTAAGCTAGTAGTTTAGAACAACATCAACAATCAATAGCACTTAGTAAACACTCGCCAGTGGCACCAACAACTTCAGTAAACTGTTGCTATGACTGGATTCGTTGTTGATATTGTTGCTAATTTGATGTATGATTGTAAAATGAAGGGTAGCCAGACACTTAATGCGTTCTCATCTATTTTTTTATGGAACAAAAAGAACTAGCTACATTGTACATTCATTGCAGTTGAGCTGGTTCACATGGTGTGATGTGTCCTGATTGGTAGAAGCGCCTTCGCTTTACAGACATTCCAACCCTCCCGGAAGGTCTTTCGCTTTTTAATAGCAGCTCCCTGATGACTGAAAATGATATACAATATTGCAGATTTGAGTATTTGCAGCTTGGGATGTCTGGCTTTAGCAAAAAATTTAACATTTTCCATGCTCACTCGTCGCCTCCTCTGCATCCCATGCTTCGCTTCCCGTGCACTGCTCTTCGTCACCACTTGGCGCCTGCCAAATAATCTAGCATAGAGCAGGGATGCTGATAGGAATCCCAGGACCTGGGACACAAATGGATATTTACAGCCCATCGCAATGCAAACACTGTCAAAATTTGGGCCCACTCAGGCCAGTGCCTTGGAAAATGTTCCTGGTTGTCCCCCCAGTCGGCATACCTGCATAGGGAGTACATTGAGGCTCGTCGCCGTGATGCTGAAAATGTCTGGTGTGAATGTCAGTTTAGTATAAACTGAAGCAGTTAATTTTCAAAGAGCATCCTACAGGCAAACTAGATGATTTCTTAGGGCCTCACAGTAGCAAAAATATGTAAAATAATGGTATAAAACTGGGCCCCAGGGAGGTCAGGACTCGCTCTGGGTTTAATATTGTAGCATAGTCCTGTGGCAAGTTCTTCAAGTTTCTTGTAAGATTTGCCATAACCTTATTTTGATCGTTGCTGCTTTTTTGTAGTTTTTTCTATGCATTTAATCCAACACAGCTCAAACAATATTTAATTATTGGCTGTGTGTTGAGTTATTTTGAAGGGACAGAAAATGTACACTGTTATGCATCTGTTCACTCACTACTTTACATTGTAGCAATGTGTCATTTCTTCAGTGTTGTTACATGAAAAGTTATAATCAAATATTTACAAAAATGTGAGGGATGTACTCAATTATGTGAAATACTGTATATACACCCAGCCATTTCTTTTTTTCTCTTCCAATAAGGAAGTCATTTGGATCAATGCGTGTGAAGGTACAGTACACCTACTCATTAGTTGCTACCGTTTGATTCCTCCCTTTACCTGATCTCATATGCTGGTGGCAGAGTCACAGCTTGTATCTACACTTTGGTGGTAATCTTGGTTCATCTTTGATCACTGCGTGATATTGGTAGATATTTTTACGAGAACACTATTTCAGGCTGCCTGTCTTATGACACAGCTACTGTATGATATAGTGTCTCTGTCTGTTAACAGAGCCATTATAGGATCTGCCCGGTGAGAGAACTCCGAGTGAATTCTGAGGCTTATTGAACCCTACACTCCTTAGAAAACAGAAAATACTGATTTCTGTGCAAGATGTCACATCACAGAATGCAAAACAAACGGTTCCATTGACTTTGCTTACAGCTCCTTCATGTGTACTACCAGTATTTATTACTGGATTGGGTGTAAACACAACCTTATATACAATGAATTTCCATCTGTTTTTGTTGGGGCTTGAAATATTAATAAACAGGTTCTAGATGAAAATCTAATATAGGTCTCTGTAAATGCTTGTCCCAATATGGATTAACCAAGTTTTCCATCAGCATTTCTTCAAAAAGAAATGTAAAACCAAGGTTGTATGGGTGGGTTAAAAGAAGAGTCCCTCTTGTGTATACGATAGCTGCTTGACATCCCAGCTTAATGTTAACACATTTTCTTCTGTGCTTGATGGGCTTAACGGACAGGTGATTAACATATTTACACAAGTGTAAAGCAGTTTGACGAAAACACACAGCTCCCACACAGGGAGTTTGTTAGGGTCCATTCTAGTGACAGTGGCCCAATCTATCTGGGGGCACCTAAATTACAAGCTGTATTACAGCTGTTGTTGTGACCAGAATCCCCAATCATGAGCCTGAAAATGGCAGTGAAGCAGTACTGTATCTGTGGATAACAATCACATTCTTTACACATATTTTCATGACTGAGTATGATGGTCCTGTTTGGATTTCATCAGCCGTCTTCATCTGGCTGAATATGTCTGTATGGTAATTTTGAGGAACTTTGACTTTGGCACTGAACATCACAACAAAAGTAATTTTGACTATGCCTCAGATAAAATGGGTTTGGAAGTTGAATGTTCAATAGGTGTGTGGTTTCTGCCTTTCTTTTTTTTAGTGGATAGGTTATTTGCGGAAATGGGTTAGGCCCACAAGGGATACTTTCTTAATTCAATCTAATGCACCCTCTGCATTCACTTTCTTGTCTGGAGACTTTATCCATTTGAAAAATTGTATATATAAAAGGGGATTTCATTAGAATATAACATCATCATAATGGGGAGCCACTTTATGTATGTTTGTCACAATTTATTTTGTCTGGGAGGGGAGACAGTAGACATAAACAGAGCAGGGCAGAGGGCCAGCCTCCATTCGGATACACCTCTGCCAGTTCTCCTTAGTTCAAAGTCAATTATGTGCTCTGCTCTCCTCTCTTCACATTTTCTGCCTGTTTGCTGATTCAAAGAGGAACCCTATTCTGGAGGAGGAATGAAGGTGTGAACTAATCTGAAGGGACTCCTGTGAAATTCGATGGCTGAAGGGGGACTGGGATTTTGAGCTGCTCCAATTGGAGGCTCTGATCCAGGGTAACTTGTGACAGCTCACCTGGACAGGTCGGTAATTGTGGACAGACTGCCTTCCCTAGACCTCTGCATGATTGTCACTCACCTGTCACTTTACGCCAAGCAGCCCCACCACTCATCCTCTATCACCCAACTCCTAGTTACCTACTGTTGCCAAATCAAAAACGCCTGTGTGAGACAGCCTATAACTATGTGAAACCATTCCTGCTTGATTGTGGAAGATGCTGTGAAAAACAAGGGCAAAATATCAAATCCTGATCTTTGATAATGTTGCAACAAGATAAAACCAGATTTTCCAACTTGGTAGTACTACATGAAGATAAGAAAGCATATAAAATGGGTCTTTGCACAAAAGTGTACATTAATATTCATCATGGCAAACCCAGGGTCAGGTGCATCTTCAACAGGGCAGTTGGTCTGTGTTAACAGTCTGAGGAGGAACCTCAGGTGATTTGAACAACATTTCTGATAATCTGGCCTTGCATGCGAATTAAGTTAGATGTTCCCTATAGATCTACCAGGGTGCTCTTATATTCACCAGCAGTGGCCCAACAAAAAGCACCTGCAGCAGAAATGCAAGACACATGAGATTAGAAACCCGGGACAGAGTTGGAGATTTGCTGGCTTGACAAAGTTTGAGATTTAGAGAGCGAATTTGCATTAAATGATTGACTTCCATGGAGAGTTTAGGTGGATGAACTGTGACATTGATTTTCTATTTAAATCTCATACTGTTTGAGATGTACAATGAAAGAATGTCCAGCAGCCAACAGTAAGAGCAGAATTGTGATGCAACTCCATTGTTTATTAGAGTAGCCCGGGATTTAGGATACATGTACACAAGTACATTCACACTATTTCAGACAAGTCAATAAAAACCTGTCCTTCATTTGCTTATTAAATCTCTGGCTTGCCAAAATGCCACTTTATTTAATTTATTTGAATCACCGAGTTCATGTGCAGGACAGATGATAAAGATTCTGTTAATTTAAAAATCTCAGACCTTGTGAGATTGAATTCTCTCTCTCTCTCTCTGTAAACATTGTTTTAAAATTCAAAGCAGCAGATGCTGAATTTGAATGATCTTGCCAAGGGACCTAAGACTTTTTTCAAATCCTATGCTTTTAACCAAAAAGTCTGTGCACTGAGTGGTAAGCTTTTTATGCTGCTTTAACTTTGACTTGCTTTCTCAGCATTTGAATTATCCCTAAAGCAGCATTTCAGTCTGTCCCAAATGACTCTGCCATGGACGTCAGTTTATACTTGGTGAATAACCACTGTAGAGCCTGATTATATTTTCAATGTCCTGACAATGTTACAATGTGCCTTTCAAAAGTACAATTGCCTCACTATTCAGTAATTGTAGCAGTCCATTTGTACCAATCAATATAATAACATCAATATTTTAATACATTTTTGAGGTGGTTGTTGTTGTAAAAGACACAATGAAAGCATATTGTAGCATATTGTAACATCTACATTATTTTTATATTATTATTGATGCATTTGCATGTTTGGTAACACTTTATTTGAAGGGATGTGCATAAGAGTGACATGTCACTGTCATTACACTGTCATAACCATAAAAAAACGTGAAGGAATCAATATGAAAGGTAATGAATGTTGTCATTAAGTGTCATTCGGTCAACTATGTAATCTTCTTATTCAAGGTTGACATTGTTTCTGACATCTTTGTCATGAAAACTTGACATTAAACAAAACAACATAAGCTGTCAATGTCTTTACCATGACAACTTGACATTTAATGAAAAAACATAACCTTTCAATGTCTTTGTCATGACAACTTGACATTAACTGAAACAACATAACCTGTCATACATACGTCATAGCCGTTCTTATTATCAATCTGAATAAATAATTTAGCTTGATGTGTTAGCATTAAATACTACTGTCATATGTGGTTGGGGTTGACATTAGCTGTCATAAGACAATTATAACTGTGTAATGAATATTTTACTTGACCAAGTTATGTTGTTTCAGTTAATGTCAAGTTGTCATGACAAAGATGTCAGAAACAATGTCATGCTTGAATAAGATGACATAGTGGACCGAATGACACTTAATGACAACATTCATAACAATTCCTTCACGTGTTTTGTCATGGTTATGACAGTGTAATGACAGTGTCATGTCACTCTTATGCAGACACCTTCAAATAAAGTGTTACCGAGATGTTTGCATTATATTTATATCAAAAGTGTAATTTCTATGCAATTTGAGCAATAATAGCGGAACTACGTTCCCTTTTAAGTGACAAGTTTCCAAACGCTGTAAAAATTGTATGTGTAATAATTTCCCTACCCTATGCAATGCTTTGTAACACACAAAGTTTATATTGACATTTAAGCAGTTCAAATCCAGTGAATAACCTGAAATTGTACAAGGTAAGCAGTAAAATGTCTGAGGTAAAAAAATGGTTACCAAAAACAGAGTTTTTGAATAAAGGCCTTTTATGAATAAAGACCTTTCCAGGGTGCAAGTAATGGGTTAATAACTGACAGCTGTTCTGTAGCAATGGAAGGAAATTACGCCTGGAAAATTGATGCTAACAATTTCTGAAAGGTGTTCCAACTTTTGTTGATTACTTAAAAAACTTCTGTCTGTATGAAAGCAATGTTGGACCAGGTTGTTACTACAGCCTTTTAAACATTATTTCAAAAGCATTATATATTATATAGATAGAATGCAGGTTTAAGGCACTTCCTCATTTGCATCAATTTGCCAAACCGGATGCCCGCCCTGTGATTAAGGTCCCCTGATGCCAGATATGTCATTGCTTCGACTTCATTTCATAAACATTTCACCAATCACATTACAAATCAACTAACCTAATATACAGTGGGGCAAAAAATTATTTAGTCAGCCCCCAATTGTGCAAGTTCTCCCACTTAAAAATATGAGAGAGGCCTGTAAATCCAGAAAATCACATTGTAGGATTTTTTATGAATTTACTGAAGCTGTCAAAGGACACCAGAAACAATATTGTAGACCTGCACTAGGCTGGGAAGACTGAGGGCCCGATCTTACACCCAGCGCAATTGACTTTTTACACAAACGCATGTATCATTCCTATCTTGCAACCAGGGTGGGAAGTTAACTTTTTTGTCTACCAGCCACTGTGGATGGTGGATGCCAAAATTTTACCAGCCACTTTTTCCCAAATTCAAATACATAAAAGGAAACACACTAGCATATTCTATATTGCTTCAACACATTAAATTCACTATGAATACATGTGTTATTAATATAGGTCAATCACTAAAGGGACATTTAGTGAAGACAAGTCTGAAATTATTAATTTTTAAATTATTAACAAATTGTGTTAATCGGTTTGCTAATTGTATGTCCTACTACCATATTTTAGTCAGCTACTTTTAAGTCATGCAACAGTAGGCAGTATCAACTTTGAGAGGTGTAAAACTTTGCTGTTGTAACACCTGACGAACGCCACAATATTTACACATTTGTAAATTGATTTTCTAATAATCTGTTTGGAAAACATCTGGGATTACTAATAAAAATATTGGTTAAATGATTTACATTTTAGTCATTTAGCCGACAGTCTTATCCAGAGTGATTTACAGTACATTAAGCACAGGGGCATTCTTCCTGGAGCAATTTAGGGCGAAGTGCCTTGCCCAAAGAAAACAACATTTGGCACAGCAGGGAATCTAAACAGCAACCTACTACTAGTCCGACTCCCTAACCACTGAGCCATCTGACCCCCAATAATCACCCATCAAAGTTGCAAGTGCTTCCTCAGTAATGAAACGAAACATCTTACAACATTAAATATAATAAGAAATCATATTATGGAGATTTAAGATACTTGAATTAGAATCCGCTGTTAATAAACTAAGTTACAGTTGGACATTGCGCATGTAAATGTCTCTGGGAAAACGAGTGCCGTTAATCAGAATCCAATCATTATCGCAGACTAAACGAGTGATTTGAGTGACAGCTGAATCATCCAATGGGCGTTCAGAATTCCGTGCTGTATGTGTGTGATTTTCTTTTTTCAATAACATAAAATCATATCATAATCACATCAACTTTCCCATATCTGTAAATATACATGTTTTGTTTTTGACATTTTCTATATTGACTTAATCTAGTTTACTCGGGCTTAATACTGGAAACTAAATTGATTTGTTTTTCTTCTATACCGCACTATGTTTATGGTACCGCAGCTCAAGGCTGGAGTTCTCACAGGCTGAATCCCAATATGCATACTACATACTACATACTAAAAGTACGTACTACGCAGGTGGTGCTAAAGTACGTACTATTAAGTATATAGTAAGTGAGTATGCTAGCATAGGGGATATACTAACGTGTCACAACGTTGCATCTAAAATTAGACCACTTCCAGAAGCGATGAAGCCCGCGAAGCTTGAATAGTAAACATTTGGCACAACCAGTTCGCATTTAACTTAAAATGTATTTTAAATTAGTACATTAACCAAAAACGAATGTAATGACACGTTTATTATTACCTAACTTTTGGATACTTACATTTAAACACAGCCAAAGAAGAATTTTGGCTTCGGAAACCCCTCCTATATTGTGTCGCAACGGATTGTGGGCTATATCAGCCCAAAAAGCATGCAGGGTTGCATACTTCGAAAATCCCCCAGAAATAGTAGACCATCCGGGGACTGCTGACATACTATTTTTGCGTACTATGGTTTGGGACATACTAATCGTAGTCTGGCATACTATTTAGTATGCATACTTTGCGTATTGAGACGCAGCCACAGACTAGCTCGGCTAAAACCAATCAAATATGCACCTCGACAGAAGTGCATCTTTCTTTGTTAATGAGTAAGCTTCCACATTTTTGTCAAACACATTTATCTCCAATCCGAAACAAGTAATGTTTAAAGTAGCCAAATAAAAAAACAAAAAACGTATCATATGTTGTACAATTCACCCGCCAGAGTGGCTGGTAGATAGGGAAATGTTACCCGCCAATGTGAAAATCTACCCGCCATTGGCGGGTGGCGGTGTGTTAATTTCCCACCCTGCTTGCAACCGACGCATATGGGACTTTTCCCTCCACAGACGCGCATCGGTAAATTAGGGAATGAACTTGCGTTCGTTGGGCGGTTCAGCGAAAAGAAGAGGCGTGTCCCGGTGCAAACGTTCCCTGGTGCTATCTTGCAGTTTCTGAAAACAATTCCGCCACTGACCAGGAAAAACCTGGTTTGAAGTCAGTTGCGTGTTATTCATATGCTATTTTAAGGGCGCATGCTTAACCATAATGTAGCGTCTACACAACGCGCATACACTTTGTTCCTCTCATCTACACAAATGCAGCAGTTCTTTATTATTGCAATACATAATTAGAAGGAAAAATATTACCACTTGTGGAAGCCATTGGTCTCCGAAAATGTGAAAAAATAGGTATACATCTAGTGTACACATTTACTCAAATTATTCATAATGAGTTATTTGCACTGATATACATCAACCTCAAGGGAACCCATTCAAACAACAAGTATACACATGTAATTTGCAATGCTAATAGTAAAATCACCCATATCTTTACTCAGAATTACTCAAGCTCAAGCCACGACTCATTTATGGCAACTTTGCCATGAGGAATCCCCCCTCGGATGGGTGGCTGTGAAGGGGACAACAGCTATCCGTTAAAGACATGGTTAATGATGACAATTTATGATGCCAGCAAGTGCGTAGAATGCTGTTTAATCAAAACACACACAAACACGCAGTGTAGCCTAATTAAACGAACATTTGGCACACTGAAAATGCGCGTCAGGTGTTTGGATATAACAGGTAATACACTACTCAAGTCGCAGCATTCTTTGTGGCTTGTTGTGTTTTACGCAACATTTCCATGAATCATGGATGTGTTGATGACATTAATTAGGAAATATTAGAGGACTTCAGGAGATGTCATGTTGAAATGCATGTGCCGTTGGCACTTAACTTAAATGTCTAGAAATGCAGAATGGGAGAGGAAAGCTCTTTTGACAGAAGAGTAATCTCGGTCTAATGTTAGACTACATTGCAAAAATATTACCATGCATTCATAACCTCGTGATTCAGTGAGAGTGAGTCCAAAACATCGGAAAGTATGCTATGTCTTGTGACATTTCTTTATCTACATTTTGTAACAAGAAAAATCAATAGCAAATCGCCGTTACAACAGCAATCCGCCATGGAACAAGCCGCCTGCTCTTAAAGGGAATGTGAGATGACGCTCTGATTATTTTATTGCACGTTACACCCAAACCACACCTATGACTAATGAAGCTACTTTAGACCTACCCATTTTAGATTTGTGTTGGGCGCAAGAATAATTTATCCCGCCGGTAAAATAGCAACAGCGCCCGGGACTCTACCACAATGTCACTTGCGTTTCGCGTTTCGCGTTTGATACTTGCGTTTCAGATCGTTAAAATAGGGCCCTGAATCTGCAATGGGTAAGCAGCTTGTTGTGAAGAAATCAACTGTGGGAGCAATTATAAGACATACAAGACAATTGATAATCTCCCTCGATCTGGGGCTCCACGCAAGATCTCACCAAGTGGGGTCAAAATGATCACAAAAATAGTGAGCAAAAATCCCAGAACCACACGAGGGGACCTAGTGAATGACCTGCAGAGAGCTAGGACCAAAGTAAGGCAAGGCAAGGCAAGTTTATTTATATAGCACATTTCATACACAATGGCAATTCAAGGTGCTTTACATAAACAGGAAAACATAAAAATTTAAAACAGATAAAATTAAAGCAATTAAAATACAAGTGAAAAACAGTTTATAATAATTAATGTATAGTATATAAAATATAGTGCAAACTGTTCATACTTAGCACAGAGTTTATTCAGTAAAAGCGTAGCTAAACAGATGTGTTTTGAGTCTGGATTTAAAGGTGATTACTGTTGGAGCACATCTGATCTCCTCTGGGAGCTGGTTCCAGCTGCGGCTGGCATAGTAGCTAAAAGCAGATTCTCTGTGTTTTGTCTGAATCCTTGGTATCTCTAGCTGATGTAATCCTGATGATCTGAGTGGTCTGGTGGGTTTATATTCAATGAGCATATCTGCAATGTATTTAGGTCCTAGGCCATTGAATGATTTATATACCAGTAATAATACGTTAAAGTCTATCCTAAATGTGACTGGGAGCCAGTGTAGAGACTTGAGGACTGGCGTGATATGTTCATATTTTCTGGTTTTGCTTAGAATCCTGGCAGCAGCATTCTGTATGAGCTGTATGTAGCTGTCTTATGGTCTTTCTGGGAAGACCAGTGAGGAGGCCATTACAGTAATCCACCCTGCTGGTGATGAAAGCATGAACAAGTTTCTCTAAGTCTTGTCTGGAAACAAAGCATCTAATTCTTGAGATATTTTTAAGATGATACTATGCTGATTTAGTTATAGCTTTAACATGACTACTGAAGCTAAGGTCTGACTCCAGAATCACACCAAGATTCCGAACTTGATCTTCAGTTGTTTGACCCCTAGCATCAAGGTATGCGTTCACCTTGAGAACTTCATCTTTGTTTCCATAATGCAATGACTTCGGTTTTTTCTTTGTTTAACTGAAGAAAGTTTTGGCACATCCAATTGTTGATTTCATCAATGCATTGACATAGGGAGTCAATGGGGCTGTAGTCGTTAGGCGATAGGGCTAAGTAGATCTGGGTGTCGTCTGCATAGCTGTGGTAAGCAATTTGTTTCTTTCTCATTATTTGGCTCAGTGGGAGCATATACAGGTTGAATAGGAGTGGCGCGAGAATTGAGCCTTGTGAGACTCCACATGTCATGCATGTCCACTCAGACTTATGGTTGCCTATACTTACATAGTAACCTCTCGCTTCTAGGTATGACCTGAACCATTTTAGGACTATCCCAGAAAGCCCGACCCAGTTTTCCAGCCTGTCAAGAAGTATGTCGTGGTCGACAGTGTGAAATGCAGCACTAAGGTCGAGTAGTACCAGCACTGATAGTTTGCCTGTATCTGTATTGAGAAAAATATTTGAGAAAAAGGTCTGTCTAGCTTTGCCTAGTTCTACATTGAAGGCATGAAGGGTGTTTTTATAGATGTCATAATGGACTTCAAGTTTTGTCTTCCGCCACATGCGCTCAGATTTTCTGCAATTTCTCTTCATATTTTGAACTGTTGTTGAGTTACTCCATGGTGCCTTCTGTCTGCCATTTTCATTCCTGACTTTCACAGGAGCAATATCATCAATTGCACTCTTAACTTTTGAGTAAATCAAGGAGAAAATCAACAGAGTCCGCAGATATGCTTGGTGTTAAAGATAAATTCTTCATAAATAGCACCCTAGTGTTTTCATTCAGGCATCTCTTTTTGACAGACACAGATCTAGCTTCAATGTTAGGAGAGCTCAATATATCAAAGAAAATACAGAAATGATCAGATAGTGCTACATCCTTAACAGTAATCAATAAAATGTTTAGGCCTTTACTGATAAGTAAGTCTAGGGTGTGTCCACGGTTGTGTGTGGATTCATGTACATGTTGAGTCAAATCAAATGTATTTAAAACAGCTATGATATCTTTCGCCATATTGCTTTCTGCATTATCTATGTGAATGTTAAAATCTCCAGCAATAGCAAGACAGTCAAATTCTGAGGAAATTGCTGATAGCAATTCTGTAAAGTCCTCAACAAAGGCTGGAGAGTATTTCGGAGGCCTGTAAATAATGACAAGTAGAATGCG
>JACXGM010025073.1:0-15460 GCA_016801145.1 Umbra pygmaea | reverse complement strand
GTGCTGTCATTATACCTGTGCTGTCATTATACCTGTGCTGTCATTATACCTGTGCTGTCATTATACCTGTGCTGTCATTATACCTGTGCTGTCATTATACCTGTGCTGTCATTGTACCTGTTTGTGTGGTTCGGTATCGTCACCACCTGCAATAGCAACACCTACACAAATTGTCCATTGCTTGTAATGGGAGTTGTTGTTCTGCACCTGTACAATGTGTGGCTGCGGGAATAAAAATGGTTTACAAACTACAAACGACAGAAGTGTCTTGAATACAGTTGACCAGTGTGTTGTGTCTGCTTTGACTGTTTATTGTTCATGTGCATGTGTGTTTCCTATTGATCTGAAAAGGGCCTTTTGAAGTCAGAGTGTTACATTTTGATTGCAGAATGTCTTTTTGACATGCCAGTTAGATGTTAATCTCCAAGTGTTGTGTCAAGAATTCTTGTGTGTTGAGTTTTGACACGATGTGATACGTTGTGATAACAATTGGGAAAAACTGTAAAAAATACATTTGATACATTAACTGGGTTTTCAAACCAGTGGTATGAACTTTAATAAAACAAGAGATTTGTGTTAGCTACTTTAAGCCTTATACTGTTCAATGTTGTACAATTTATTTATTATAATTTATACAAAATATATTGTTCAAATATATGAATTATTAAGGAAAGCGTAAACAGTTCTGGTGAAATTATCAGACCTTGAGGGAACATTTACTCACTGCTAAAACGAGTTGATGCATGATTTGGCACTATCATTTTAATGAATGTTATTTATTTAATTTTTTATGCACTATAAGATTATTCTATAATAAACAGTTCTTACATCCATAAAACCTCCGTCAGTTTAGTCAAATCACTCCTCTTTAGGTTGGTGTGAAATCTTTTAGTCATTATAAGTAACTGTTTATCTGCTAGATCCTTGCTGTACATAGGTTTCTGTAAGAAATTGTGCTCAACGATGTGAATATAGTTGCAAACAAGAAACTAACAGAAACAAGTTCTCATTCAGTGGATCGTTCTTAATTTCTGTAAAGGAATACAACACTGGAAGTGTGACTGTCATGATGGCGTCCTGTTGATTCCATATTAAACACACAATGTCAACAGGTGAAGACCATTTACTGTATGTGTTCAATGGATGTACAGAAACCACTGCAAAAGTATTCAGACCACTGACCAATTTACGCATATACAATTTATCAGTCAAAACATTTTGCAAAATAGAAGTTATGTAACTCATAAGGGTGAATGAAAACCTGAAGAAGTCTGAGATAAAATATTCACAGATTTCAATATGTAAAATGACCTACCGTAGATGTTTTGTAGCTCCAAGCTTGTTTTGATTTTTAATGTTCTTAGTTCTCTTTCCAGCAGAAGGCCCAGTCCTAACCTGATGAAGAACTAGATAATTTGTATTATGAATGATAGGATCTGTGACAGTGAGCCCTCTGTCCTGAGTTCTGATCTAACCAGTCATGTGTTCAATTATTTACATAATTACACCTGTTGACATTGATTCATTTATTAAGGGACAAAACACAACTGAACAAAATGTCAATGCTGCATGTCTACAAGCACAATACAGATGCTCACATACAAGCAAAATACAGATGCTCACATACAATCAAACATATCAGTAATTTGCATTTTGTCTCGAGCAGAAATTAAGGCATCATCCCTAATAACACACAGCAACTGTCTCTCTGAGGTTTGCCAAGCCACCATCAGATATACTACACCGCGTTCCAAATTGTTATGCAAATTATATTTTACACTGATTTTCCTAAATAGTCGAGGCAAATGACAGTCATTATTAATTTTATGTCACGAAACATTAGGGTATAAGTCAAATTTCATTCAACAGACCACCTGATGAAAATAAAAATAGAAATGCACTGTTCCAAGTTATTATGCACAACAGAGTTTGAAAACATTTTATAGTTTGTAAAGAACTGAAAATGAAAATTTGTTGAATTTGCAGTATTAGGCCGGCTGCAGACTGGCTGTGTGGTGTGAGCATTTTTATTTCAGCTCCCATGTTAACAGGTTGGAGCTTGCACAATGCCTGTGTGACACGCCCATCTCAGACGCGGCTCGAGCCGTGCCAAAAACGCTTGCATGCTAGAAATAGAACCGATGCCTATTTTTCACGCGAAAGGCAAGTGTGTTGGAAGCGTTTCTAGGCAAAATAGCATCCGAAAAGGTGTTAATATGTCGTTTTGAAACAAAATACATTTAATAAATGACATTTTGATGTTTGAAAGTCGTTAGGTTGACGTAAATGGAGATATAAATGTAATAAAAAAAATAGGAAATAAATTATTGATTTTCAAATACTGCAAATATTTTGCAGTTTGACGTTGTATTTCCTTTAATCAAATCATTAAGCTTAATATGAAGTATAGGCCTACTACTGCTTGAGTGCAGTAAATTTCCACAACTCTCTCCCCATATGTCGAACAAGGGTGATCCAAATCACGTTACGTTTTTCTAGGTGAAACTGGACACTTTTAAGTCTACGCTTCAAGTTTGCAATGATGGATGACGGCAGGGTAATTGAAGAGGTGGAGAAACACCAAGAACTGTACAATCCACAGCATCCTTGTTATAAAGATCCACGAAAAAAGTAGAAGGCATGGGACGCAGTTGCCACAGCTATTGATTATAATGGTAGGCAATATATACCCTACATGTGCATGTTTTGTTATAGGTAACTTACCGGTAGCCTACATGTGGTCTTCCAGCTCCGATCGAAGTTTAAAGCAGGATGTAGAAAAAAATTTCATAAGTTGTTATGTAGCCTATAGCATACTAATCTTTTCAGGTCTGTTATCAATCCCTTCTTTATTAATTGTCAACCAGCACACTCTTTATTGCTGTCTCCTGCTTGCATTTCATAAATTCACCACGATAATTAACATTGGAATATGTAAACGTCAAGTTGTTATCTTCGTGTTATTTTTGTCACTATTACATTACACTAACAATATAATTAGCATGTAAAAAGGTTGTTAGAAGTTTTTTTTATCTGCCACATACCACAGAAACATCTCCCTTAGTTTTCAAAACACAAGTCACCCCAAAGGCTACGAAACACAACTTTTTTCAGTGCAGGCCTATTGACTGTGATAATATAAATAAAATAAGTTGTTTTGTAGAGATCAACATGTCATTGTTTATTTAGGATAATTCTTATAATTCAGAGACAGAATATTTGCAGGTCATTAGTTATAGTGCCAAACAATGTTTTAAATTACACACAAACATGACAAACTATATACAACAACAGAAAACCAAGTTAAACTATTTACAATGAACACAACTTTCCCACATCGAAGTCTGGCATGGCATAGTTCCATAGCTATGTGAGTTGTGATGTGATCAAAGGCTCCCTTCCGGAGAATTGAAGAATGTGCTGAATATCTCTCTCACTTCATAAGCATCCTTGCTGCCCTGTTCCCTCCCATGTTCCTTATAATAGGCAACTTGTCTGCAGTTTGTTCTGCTTCGTCCTGCCATCTCCGGTTTTGCGATGGGTTGGTCAGGAAGTTGTGGAGGATGCATGAAGCCATCACTACAGTGTCCACATAGTCCGGTTTCATCTGCAGTCTCGAGAGCAGCACCCTCCATCTTGCAGTAAGGATGCCGAAGGCACCCTCAACTACCATTCTGGCCGAGGACAGTCGGTAATTGAAGTTTTCACGCCACCTTGAGAGACGATGACCCGGGAAAGGCCTCATAAGGTATTTTTCAAAGGAAATGTTGCATCTCCAACAATGATGTAGGGCATGGGACCCTGCACACCTGAACCTGGTAAAGTGGTGTCTGTGGCCACATTCAGTGTTTTGGCCTCCATGCCCCTGCCAAGCCTTGAACAGGCGTACACCCCCCTGTCACTGGCCCGGCCAAAGTCTCCCTCCTGGATGTAGGTGAACCTGTAGTCTGCATCCACAAGTGCCAGAAGAACCATGGAGAATGTCTTCTTGTAATTAAAAAACAGACTTCCAGAATGGGGAGGTGCTGTGATGGTGATGTGCTTCCCAGTCTGGTAGGAAGGGGGGGTTCACCTGCACCCGAAAGGTATATTTTTTAACCTAGTTTTTTGTAATCCTTAAGGTGTCTAGAAAAGGAATTTTGATGTTCCCCACTTCAGTTATTGTCCCATATGTGATTTTTTGTATCATCTTTTGTGTCTGTGCTTGATTTTCGGCTGTGAAAAATAAAAACGTTAAATCTAGATAGAATCTGAACAATACATCCTACAGATACAATCCACCGCATTATCTCTTTGTCTTTGCATGAGGAATTGATAGATATGAGGATTGTCATGATTAGATAATGTATGGTGCATTAAAACTCAAATAAACACCAAAATATTTAAAAAATCGGTGACATTGGATCACTAGAACTCCTCCCCTATGGAACCTATTGATATATGTTTTCTAACTTTTGTATTTTTATAGTCTTTATGATGTCTAATAAGCAAATGTTGATGATCCCTACTTGAAATATTGTCACATGTTGGTCCAAATGAACATCTCCCATAATAAGGTGTTACTATTCATACTGTTATATTGGTATTATATTTACTGAAACAAAACAGAAAACCACTCATATAGTCAAATATGTTTATATATATGGTATATCAAATCCCCATTAGAATAAACTTGTAACATCCGGCCCAGTGTGGGCTGGATTATGGGTTCATTAGGCTAGTATTTCATTTTTTTAGTTTACTCTCCTGTGTTCATATGTATGTTTTGTTCTTATTCAGTGCTGTGCATTCTGTCTTAGTTCTCCCTTTCTAGTCTGTGTCACGATGTCCCTAGTGTCTGTGTGCTTGTTCTGTGTTCACTTTGTGATGGTTTCTCCCCTGTGTGTTTTGCTTTGGTTATGTTTCCCGCTCTTTGTGTCACATGTTTTGGGTGAGCCTATCAGTTCTGTAGATTAAGTCCCCACCTGCACACCCTTCCCTCATTAGTTTGGTATTTAGTTCTGAGTGTTTGTTAGTCCCGTGTGGTTCATTGTTTCTGTTCAGGTACGTGGTTGTAATTATTCTTTGTAGTAGATGTCTTTAGTTTGTTCATATATAGTGGTAGTCTTATGTTCTTGATGTAATGTTTTATATGGTTTATACATAGGTTTGTTTAGTTCTTCATGTTTGTTCTTGTGTTTGTTTGTGTTCAGTTCTTGCTTATTCCAATATCCAAATAAAAGTATATGTTTGCTAAAGACGTGCCTGCCTCCACTTCCATAAGGAATTGTGACAAAACTGAAATAGACAAAAGTGATTCTAATCAAAGGTCAAAATGTCAAGGGCAATGATGTCTATTCATCATACAGCAGGTCTTCATAATCGATCTCTTGCTCCTCGTCTTCTTCACCATCTCCATCCATCTCCTCGACTGTTTCCTCCAGCAACTCAGTGAGCGAAGTGGAGTTTCACTTCCAGCGTTCCACAGAAGATACACTCTGGGGGGAACAGCTGCTTAGCTGAAGAGGACCCAGATTTACGTTGTGAGCGTGATGTTGAAGCTTGCTGAGATGTCACAGTAGGTCTTTCCTGTAAACGTCCCTGGTTCTTTGTAAACTTTTGGTAGCAGGCTCGATGATAGCCAATTGTTTCTACATTGGCACCTACAAGACTCTCTGGAATGAGATTACAGACATCATCCATGCGAAATGGCGAATCAAGAGCTTCTTGAGACGTCTATCACCAGGGACGGACTTGCCATCGGAAGGATCGGGAGTTTTCCCGAACGGCCGGTCCAGTCCGGGCCAAACGGACCGCCATATTTTACTTTGACAGCTGGTCGGCCAGTTACAATCCTGGATGTATGAAAACAAGTGATAGTAGGCTGAAATGGACTGGCTGTTGCGCTCTGGCCCGGCCGTCAATTCGAGAGAGAGTTCCTCTAGGAGAAAGGAGAAACCCAGAGTGAATGACGAAAGCAGGGAGCGACAGATACAGCGCACACGCATGTGCGCACCCCCCCACATGCCGGCCGCTCCAGCATAAGTCCCGGGCCAAATTTTTATCCCAGTCCATCCCTGTCCATCACGAATGCTGTGTAGGAGTGCCAGCTTGTCAGTAGTAGACCCTTTATTTTGTGGTGTGAAATCTGCATGCTCAAAGCCATGTACATGTAAAATACAATATTTGATTTGATACCATCATCTCTCTTGGATTTCTTTGTAGCAGGATTGAACTCTTCAGACTCACTTTCATTTTCTTCCTTGCATTTCTTTGACTTAGACTTTGACTTGGGCATGATTAGCAATGATCACCTACTAGCCAATTAGCTATTATAGTATAACAGTGTTGATTTTCTTTTTCCCTAATGTCTTCAAGGCAGCTTCAAACTTGGTAGAGGAGTATATTTTTTAGACTCACCATCGATATCTCCCTTCTCTTTTTTGAAGATGATTAGCATGCATTTGTTTTAATTTCCCAGATCATCATCAATCGTTTTCCGTTTCCCAGATTGTCTTCAATCTTGGCTGTTAGATGGGCCGGCACTGATACTGATCATGTTAATAAATAAAATACCTTAAAAAAGTCAAAAAGTCAAAATCGTATTTTACATGGGCTTAACAGCAAGGTTTCAGAGTGGTTAAGGTTAGAGTAAGGGGTTGAGTAAGGCTTATGGTAAATGTATGGTTAAACTGTATTTATGGCAAAACTTGGTAATTTAACAATTAAACGATTTTCAATTGATTGCAACAAACAAACTCACGAATTTACATGTGACCTAATTTGAATTTACATGTAAAAATAATTTGCGATTTCGTATTTTTGACCGTCTGAACTTACCGTTTGACACGCCTGGGCATGAGAGGGGAGGGCATGAGATGGGAGTGAGCCATACCCGACACACTGGATTTCTCCAAACAGCTTTTTTTGTATTTTGGGCTTGCTAATTCTAGACTCTCTGTCTTATTGACTTTCGACCACACTTATTGCTCTAAGTTTCAAATAGATTCAAATCTAAATAAAAAACTTGGCACAATATTTTTAAGTGGGGAAAATGTTTACCAGACACCTAAAGCATTACAAATATGTAACAGTTTGAAAAAGACATTTGTCATTACATAATGTACAGTTAAGACATGTACCTGTAAAGAGATGTAAGTGTTCTTTTTTGCTTTTTGGAAATCCAGGGTGGCAACCAATATAGCAGGAATAGACATATATGTAACAATATTTCAGGTGGGGATCATCAACATTTTGTTTATTAGACATCTTACAGACTGTAAAAATACAAAAGTTAGAAAACCTACTTCAATAGGGTTCATAGGGGAGGAGTTCTAGTGATCCAATGTCACAGAGTTTTTACATTTGTTGGTGTTTATTTGAGTTTTAATGCACTATACATTATCTAATCATGACAATCCTCATATCTATCAATTCCTCATCCAAAGACGAAGAGATAATGGGGTGGATTGTGTTTGTATGATGTATTGTTCAGATTCTATGTAGATTTAAATTTTTTATTATTCACAGCCGAAAATCAAGCATGGGCACAAAAGATGATACAAAAAATCACATATAGGACAATAATTTATGTGGGGAACATCAAAATTCCTTTTCTAGACACCTTAAGGATTACAAAACTAGGTAAAAAAAATATACCTTTCGGGTGCAGGTGAACCCCCCCCCTCCTACCCTACTATCCCATCTCTCGCACCAAAGCAGTTTGGGAATTTCCACTTGCCCCAAAATGTTGAAGAAATGGCTTTCCACTGGTCCTCAGTTGGTGGAGGAATGTGGGTTGCCATCATCTTTTTTTCAAGAGGGTGTGACGTCACGGCTCTAGCTGGCTGATGGGAAAAATCGCCATTTTGTGAGGCCACTTGTTTTGTTTACTGTCATTGTTGTAACACGCAGAGGATATGTTAGTCATGGGAAGAATCTGTTGTGTTGTTGAATGTAATGTCCGTTCACACGTTCGACAGGGCTTAAAGATAGACAACAGACTTTTTTTGTTTTCCGGCCTGGAAACAGAATGGAGTTATGTGTCCGATGTATCCAAGCGAAGACGGATGGCCTTGATATCCGAAGACGCACGGACATACTCTGCAGACATCCCAAGTTCATTGAAAGTGTTCCAGGCATTTTCATTCAGGTACTATAAGTGTACTTCACTTAGCAAATGACTGTGTTCTTCTTGTGTGAGGAGTATTAAATAGGTTCCTCTACATTTTGTAACTTAGCACCATTCTGTCAACTGTAGCAAAGTAAGCAAGCTAAGTTAGGCTAGTTCAAAAAAAAGTGTGCTGAATCAATGAATGTGATGAAAACAAAGCACTCAGCTATTTTGATCACTTTGATTGAAGAAGCACGAGAAATTCTTTATAAAACTTGTAAGTATGTTTGCCACATGAGTTCAATTGGAACTGAAACATGAGACACTGAAAATACATTCAATCAAATTGTGTACAACGTATTTGTTAATGTTTATTTACACACAATTCAATTGCATTTGGTTACAATTAGCTAGCTTTATAATGAATTAACAATGATTATTGCAATGATTTAAAACGAGCACCCACTATTGATTGCCAATAATTTGTTTTAATATATACTTTTGTCTCCCCAAAGGTAAACCAGCATATGAGATGGACAAGTCTCGTCCAGACTGGGCTCCAAACCTGCACCAGGGCTAACCCGGAAGTCACAGCCACAGTATCAGATCGGCATGGGCACAGACAACATAGACATAATTTGAGAGAATCTGAGGGAGGCCAAAATGAACAAAACAACATAAACAAAGATGAGAGAGATGAAGTCCAAGGAGTAGCAGACGAAGAGGGATATGGGGGTATTTATTTGCTGGTCTTCCTTCCTTTGTCTTCCTTAGTGCAACTGAGGAGGTGTAGTTGATCCTATATCCCACTTCTGGATGGATCTTGCTGAACTTACTGGGCAAAACCCAGTATGCTGGCACATCAGTGACCGTCTTTGTGCCACGAATTTGAACTGTTGCCTCCAATCTTAAACAAGAGAGCATCTACATGAGTACAGGTCTCAGCTATCCCTGCCATGCAGGTACAATGGATACACTCCACCTTCCCAGGGCTGCTCACAATGACCCAGGGATTTAGAGGAGGCTCATTCAACCTCTGTGAGTGCCTAACCTGTGTACATACAGAACAACAGTAGATGGAAAGAGCAGTGGGCACAAGTATCAGAGCCACTGGAAAATGTGAGGTGAGTTGGCATTTGCCCCAGTATTTTTCAAAGTAGTGTGGCACCGCCTCAAGGCTACACAGCCAAAACGGTAGTGTAAATGAACACTCTCGGTGTTTATATAGGTCCAGTGGACCTTCATACACACTGAAGAGTGTTAATTTAACACTTATGGTTTTGATTTAACACTGACGTTTTTTACTCAAAAATCTAAGTAGCCAGATCTACTGTTATTGTTTATTTGGGAACTGTAATACAGACATTGTTCATGTGTGCACTGTAATAAATGGCATGCAAATAAAATGTATGAAATCAAACTAACCCTCTATGGCATCCATTTTTATTTTGGGGGGGACATTCAACCCCATTTTCTGGGAGCTTGGGGGTCCCTGATAAAATATTGATCATAAAATCCCCCCCTCCCCAATAAGACATTGGTTTGTTGTCCGAAGGCAACAATGTGCTACGAGAGTACTGAAACACCAAGGTTTTCTATTGTACTGGTACATATAATAAGTGGAATAAGGTAAACAAGCAATGTATGCATTAGAAGAATATTTATTTTGACAAACATCAATCACAAATGGTTTCAACTTATCAAAATCATACAATTAAATAAACAATCCCCTACTAAGCCATTTGTTTTACATTAATCATGTCTTTGAATGTCTATGTTGATTTCTTTTTAAGTGTACTGCTTACCATATAGAGCTAAAATCAGTATTTTTACATATATTATATGCTCTGTAGTTTTAAACTACAGTGTTGTTTTTTGCTTTTATGATTCAGAATTCTGACTAAGGTTGGTAGTAGTTTTGACCCAACGAGAAAGAAAATCTAATCAAATTTATAGCACAGATGCCATTAGACAAGGCATGTACCGCAACGACAATTGTTACATGACTTGTCTTGTCTACCTGGATAAATGTCGTCTAAGTTACTCAAATGTAGGTGAATGATAACAGTTATCTTTCATCTAGAAAGCATACAGTTAAGACACAAATGTTTACCTCACAAGCTCAGGGAAACTTCAGACTGATCCTCAAGATGTGAACTGAACGTGGGCTGCCATAGATTTAAAATTACAAAACTGAGCCTGGTGTATGCACTCACACAGACTAACTGAAATGTCGGAGGTAAATCGTCAGACTCAGGTACATTCTCTTGCAGGCACCTTTTCCAGGTAACGTTCTTGCATCCGGTATAAGTTTGTCTCTGTATAGTACATTTTGTTCTTTTAATCGACTTTTCAACATTGTTTTCGACACTATTATTGTGGCCTCACAGTATGGCGGCGGCCTCTTGTTTACGTCCCAGAATGCACTGTGCAGTGGCGTCGGTTGCCAAGCTCTATTGTGTCAGAGACTATACAAAGCACCCCATCTCAAACAAGACCTGCACATGACAGGAGAAGACAGCTAGTTACTGAAGCTGAACAACAGCTACTGGACATCATCTCCATTCCAACTTTAAATGTCCCCCCTCATGTCCCTACTGCACAAAAGGAGATGTACTATTTTGCTTTGAGTTTGGAGCCTATAGGCTAAATAGGCTATCACGTGAGGCACAGGCCCAGGCCCAAACTCACTTCTTGACAAACCTCACTGAACTGGAGGACAGACAGCTGGCACAGTGGAACACCCCAGGCCCTATAAGAGGAAGGCACTCATCCACCTCCACTGCATTTCACCCATACAACCCCACACACCAAGCCCGGTCCCAATATCATCCTGTTTTGGAGGATCTGTCTGACCCTTCACCATACCACAATTTATAAATAATGGCATTACATGTAAATAGTTCAGTTCTAAAATAAACATGTGGAATATTGTATCTGTTTTTGTGTAAATAATAGTGTTTTGGTATTTATACGTTTATACTTTTAAATTGTTTATTGAAAAAGTTATTAGTGTACAACTGTCTTTGGTTCTTTTATTATACAGAGAATAACAAGCCTACCTGAGCGTAATGGCAAGCCTCTGCTTGGGCTCGATAGGATCACGGTAATTGGTTGTCTGCCTCGTCAGGTTTGGTCCGACAATAGACAAAATCTCCTCCATTTGTTCTGCTGACATCCGAAAGTAATTCAGATGTTCTTTGGAATGAAGTTGCAACTCTGCAACGCGGTGATAATAAACTCCGAAAGTTTTTTTTCTCTTATTCATGGGGTGAACCCACCATCGTCTGTTACTCCTCCGGAGAATTCTTAACAGAAGAAGGGACGCAATGGCTTTTCTTCTGTCAACAACTCGAACTGAAAAACAACAAATACCTTTTAAATGTTCTGTAGTAATATGTATACTATAATATGCATTGGCTACAATACCAACGTAGTGTGTCTTCTGAGTGACGGTCCAACATCAGGTAGGTTAATTATTACAATAGAGTCTTTACAGCTACACAAAGTTGTTAATGTTATTGAAATAAACAGACAGCCCACTTACCCATTTTTCAGAGTTTGAAAGATGTGTGATAAAACAGTTGAAATTGATGTCGTAACCTCAAATCCAAATGTAGGCAGTCTGTCGGCGCCTATGTCCCGAGTTAAGCCCTCCCTGTACCTGTCACCTAGCGGAAGCAGCGCCGCGTCAGACACGTTTCTGGTGTGCAAACTTCTGCCAAAATGCCACGCTGCTGCCACGCAACTGACACGCAACAGAAACGCCACGCTCACGCCACGCAGCCAGTCTGCAGCCGGCCTTAGGATGTCATATTTACTTAAATCAAAAGCTATTTCAATCAAACACATCTTAACAGGGCAAGTTACATGTTAACATAGGACCCTTTCTTTGATATCACCTTCACAATTCTTGCATCCATTGAACCTGTGAGTTTATGGAGAGTTTCTGCTTGAATGTCTTTGTAGGATGTCAGAATAGCCTCCCAGAGTTGCTGTTTTGATGTGAACTGCCTTTTACCCTCATAGATCTTTTGCTTGAGGATGCTCCATAGGTTCTCAATAGGGTTGAGGTCAGGGGAGGATGGGGGCCACACCATGAGTTTCTCTCTCTCTCCATATATGCCCATAGCAGCCAATGACACAGAGGTATACTTTGCAGCATGAGATGGTGCATTGTCATGCATTAATTAGATTTTTGCTACAAAAGGTACAGTTCTTTTTTTTACCATGGAAGAAAGTGGTCAGTCAGAATCTCTATATACTTTGCTGAGGTCATTTTCACACTTTCAGGGGCCTACAAGCTCTCTCCCCATGATCTTGGACCAAAACATGACTCCGCCACCTCCTTGGTGATATTGCAGCCTTATTGAGACATGGTCGCCATCCACCAACCATCCACTCACCAACCATCCACTACTGGACCGTCCAGGGTTGCACAGCACTCATCAGTAAAATATACTTTTTTTAATTAGTATTCATGTATTTCTGGGCCCGTTTCTGCTTGTGAGCATTGGTCAGGGGTGACCAATAGTAGGTTTATGCACAAGTGAAAGCCTTTGGAGAATCCTACACCTTGAGCTTTGCGGGACACCAGAGGCACTAGCAGCTTCAGATACCTGTTTGCTGCTGTGTAAAGGGAGTTCATATCTTAAAAGTAACCTATAAAACAATTAGAAAGAGTAAAGGAAATATCAATCATTGTCACCGGTAAGATGTGAACTTCTTGTACCTGATCAATTTGGACTTAAGTAGGGACTTCCCAAAACTTGTGAACTCAGTGTTACTCAGAAAAGTACTTTTACTCAGTATTTTGTCAACCTCTGGTAGCAAACGATGCTAACTGCATTAATAGCAAAGCCAAACGGTGCTGCCAATACTATTTTAGTGATTAGCTAACTCTGACAGCTGTAGGGCAGCTAACACAAACTTTAACTTTCTCCATTAAGCTCCCAGCTAACATTTTACAATACTTCACAACATGTTTGGAAGTACAGCCGCACACAAAAACAGATTTTACATGGGTACCGCACTAGTTACCTAAATATGACAATCAAGGCTAGGTCGTTTGTTAAAAAATAATCTGTCAAAAACAGCCAAGAGTACAATTCGGTTGCTTCTGTACCGGATTTTACTAGAAATACCAAAAAGTCCGGAATTCAATGCAAACTTTGAGCCTGCACACTGCGAGTCCAATTTAGTGTTCCTCCAAGTATTTACACAATCACAATAGCTACATTGAAGCACAATGAACTAGTTAGCCAGTAGGCCACTCACCCAGTTAGCCACTCATCTTTCGGACATTATTTACAAACAACTACACCAAAAAGTATACTACCACCCTGGCTTTAAATACAACAGAGTTAGAAATGTCTATTAGAGTAATGCTTTTTTTTACAAAGACATTTGTTCCCCCAAGTATTTACACAATCACCAATAGCTACATTCAAAGTTATGATGCTACATCCACTACATAAAGCCCAGGGGCAGATTGCAATGCCCCGACAATGGACTAGTTAGCCAGTTAGACACTCACCCATTGCTCTAACTCATCCTTTCGGATACAAATCTCTAATAATTGTAGTTTTTTTCTCTTAATACTTTGTAATAATGTCAACTTTCTTTAACCCTGATGATGTCATTGAACTGAATTGTGAAGGGGAAGTTAAAATCGAATATCAACTGAATATCAAACATCCAGCCAACTTCACTGCACTTCTTCAAACTGGCCACGGACAAAGACGAAAGACAAAAACAGACTATCAACTAACATTTGGATTTCTGCAACAATAAAACATACATGTAACAGGCAACTTAGAGTTAGTGTAAATAAATAGTTTATAAAACATTCTAAACAGCTATTTCAAAACATGACATCTCCCCATTCACTATAGAAAACCCTTTTTGTAAAATATTACTAATATAATTTAATTAAGATTAACGTTAGTATAGTAGCCAGAGCAACTACAGTAGACTCATCGCGTTGCGTACACTCAGGGTAGGGGTAAATTTGTATGGAACACAGTGAGTCTATTGTATCAGGGTGATTTCTCTATTCTTTAACAATACTTTCATAAGCTAAATGTTTATTTCAATTAAGATATTAGATCATAATTGTTTACCTTGTGGTGCAGTGTTATTGTTGGGATTATTAATGGGATTAGCCGATGGTAGCTAGTTCCCAGTAGGCAATCGATGGTGCGCCGCCAGCGTTTTGTCGCAGGCGGGCCGCTGGTGTCTATAATGTCGTTCAGCCAGCCGGCCGCCAGCTTTTGCCGCTTTTCTCCGGATCTAAATTTGCATCAGTTAATTTGCATCTCTGTCGGCTTTCCACCAGTGGCCCGCTCGCGGCGCACCATCGGCTAGCCACCGGAAGAGAGCGTGCGCTGTACCCCTGCCTATCTTCTTCTTCTTTGGGATTATTGGCAGATCGCAACCAACTGAATAATGTATATACCACCCGCCTGCCCTGGCTATGTGCTCGGGACTCGCCATCTTCCAGCGGGAGCAGAGAAATTACGTTTAGTTTCTGAAGCATACTGAATCTACTTTTTCGCTTTTGTGAACTCATGTAAGTACCGATTAGGTGTATGGTTTAACCAGACTGTATTTTTGTTGGTGTATTCTAGTTCGCTAAAAATAAAGTAACATAGTTTGACAAAGAATCGAGTGATGTTAATTTTTTTGTTAATAGCGACTGACGCATTGGCTAGTCGTAGTTACCGTAAATATAGTGATCAGAACTGCCATTTTTTGGGATAAAAAGCACTATAACGTTTAGATTTCTAAACCGATTTCAAATAACTACTGTACTATACAGACTTTACTACATTTGGCATCTTTGTGTTTTTATTTTGTAACTGATGTTTTCCTGTACGTCTACGCTTTGTCTGGCCCAGGTGCGGCCTGCTGTAACGCTCAAGCCATAGCCTTGATGGCTAACCTCTAGTGCTAGCTAGTATGTACTATAGTAACACGACATAATGATGAAATGTCCTTGGTTTTCTAAATACATCCATCTTTTATTTAGATAAGCATGTTATTGATAAGGAACAACAAAAACCGGTTGCTGCGATAACACAAACAAAATGTAGCCACCCAGTCGTGCTACTACCATGGGTTTATAACAGAACACGAACAGTAGCTAACTAGCTAGCGCTAGCTACTAACAACGTGATCTCTCAGAAATCCGTGATACTACCACGGATACTTAACTTCAAACTCTGTGGCAGTTCCACGGAATGGCTGAATATTCCGTGGAACTGCCACGGATCCACTTTGCATATATTCTGTTTTCTATACCAACGCGATGCAGACGTGTTGCAATTGCGAGTTCGAATCCATGCGGACACTTTGCATATATTCTGT